>UCOH01004766.1:0-78766 GCA_900474275.1 Synergus japonicus | reverse complement strand
TATATATATATATATATATATATATATATGGTACTGCATTATCATCACTGATGATAACAGAATGTTGCAATCCTCTGTTTATCATAAATGCTTTTAACCATCAAAGACTATTCCATTCCTCGAAAATTCCAATAAGACAATATCATTGAAATTCGTCCAATAAAATGGAACCTAATTAATTAGACAAATGCTACCAAAATTCAACAAAAAGCTGAACAAGTTTTCAACAAGTATTTGAACACATACATATTTGAATTTTTGGCAAATATTTAAGCATCTTGATTTCATAAACCGAAATATCAACTGGTAAATTTTGATTAATCCTACTTGATTAATTTATAGCGCTCAGTCGCTAGCTTTTCAATCAGTATGTTTGTTAATCATTTTAGGGCATAAATCACCCGTAATACTGGATTTTATTTCCTCTCTCGACATGTTTATGCATTATTTTTAATTATGCATGCCTGTCAACATAAATTGTTCATTTAAAATACGAATTCCCGTTGAATTAATTTTGTTTGCATTTCCTGCTTCCAAACCTGGCTTTAATAAGCCAAAAAATCGAGAATTGGGGAGAGTCTCATTTAATTTAACCGTTTTTAATAAAATGAAGAAAAAGATTTATTTTCGAGTGTAATATTAGTTTGTAGAAGTTTGATAGTGGTTTGACGGGTGCACTGCTGCAAGGCTTGATAAATAGATTTGGTATTAAGTAGATTTGGGTGCACTTCGCCACACTAAGTGGCAAAATGTCCATTAGAACCAGTTAAACTTAGTTTGCTGGATCCGTAGCGGACATCAACTGATCGATATATATATATATAGTTCATATAATTATAAGATACCATATATCTTGGTTGCATCAAATATATAAAGTTGTACAATTATCACTCTGAGCATACATGTAGTTAGAAATAAGTAGTGGTTAACATCCCAGGTTGGAACGGTACTTGAGACTTAGATAGTTAGAGTAAAGTAACTCATAATGAAACTTCTCAACACTCCACCAACCCAGGATTCTCATGGGACGTGTCTTTGGTAAGGTTACAGACTTGCTGGATTACTTTACTACTCGGGAACTTTGCACGCAAGAAATAAATCGACCTATTGTGATCCTATTAATACTATTATTCTTCGCTGAGATTTTATTCATTCCAGATTAATAGTATTAGTATTTAATTTAATTAAAGGTTTAACAGTACGATTTCAAAAGTAGTTCTCTGCCCATAAATTCAACTCGAATTCAATGTCAACAGTCTCGTTTTTCCTTTGCTGTTAGAAATATTGTTTCACACATAAATTGAGAAATTAAATTTTCAGAAATGGAAAAATGTGTGCTTTCTTATGAAACGGAATGGGAGGTAAGAAACATAAAGAAACGAAAGTATGGAAAACCTTAAAATATGTATTTTAATGTATAAAAATTTGCCTAACATCTGCAGAAAAATATATTTTTTTTTTTCATATTACAAGGTGTGTTAAAGGTATGGAGATTTATTGGAACAATATAGAGAGAGAGTACGAAATTTCACGACATAAATGTCATCCTAAACTTTTGGAGAAAAGAAGTAAAACTGGGGCAAAAAAAATGGAGACTGGCACAGAGAAAAAGTTTTTGGGGTGAGAAAGAAGGAAAGAGAAAAGAGCGTCGCATTGAGGTAGGAGGATATTAATGTGTTCAGCTCGGGAACGTCGTACTAACCGCACTCCAATCGAATTAACATACTAATGGACTGGTATGAGGGCAACTGAAACTTTCATTTCGGTCGACCAACAATCACAAAAAAGATCGCTTCAGTTACATCAGGGCGAAAAAGTTTTCTCACCTCTTTAACTTCATGATCATCTATTTCCGGCAAAGCAATTAAATTCTTTTACTAGAACACGCTCGATTCTACGAAGAAAAGTAATTTTCTATTTAAATTCTGCCCTCGATTTGAAAATAGGATGTATAACTTTTACACCATGTTAATGAAATTAGTTGATGTATGGTCGTTTTACTAAATATGAATGAAGAGTCATTTAATGTGCCATTAGTTAATTATCAAGTTAAAATATTTTCATTACACTTTTGAATTAGATTCTTTATTCAACGGGTTGCTTCATTGGGATGTAAATCTAGAATGAAGAACTAAAGTTAGGGAAGTTAAGGAACAATTACTTATTCATTAACTTTTGTGGTACACGATTAAAGTGTGCTATTTTCTAATAAACTTTCTGTGGGTGCACCTTTCTAATAGTTCGTTTAATTCAGAAACTTTGAGCATTTTAATGTACTCGATAAACTCTTACATTTCGAATTCAGAATTCAGAATTTTTATCGAAACTTTCCTTGTCTGTTATCGACTTTTGGATAGGATAAGAGGTTTCATTTATTCCATTAACGTTTTTTCCAATCTCTGATAATCAATGACAAACAGTAAAACTTAACTGATTCATTCAATAATTACAGTATAATAATCACAGAATTATAATTATAATCACTTCCGGAAGGTAAATTTGGACCATTATTGCTAGTCTGCTTGCAGTTCATGTTTCACTTGTATCGTTCTTGATTAAGTTCCAAGATTTCAATTAACATCGGTCCACATTGAAGTATATTGAATTTTATTAACGGGACTGAAAGCAAAGTTTTGCTTTCAGAAAAGAAGGTTTTATTTTAAGCCGAAAAATATTTTAAACCTAGCTTTAAACCATTAATAAAATAAGAACTTTTTTTGTGAATTATATCACATATAGTAATCATATTTTCATTAAATATATTATTAAATATATTATTGCACAAATAAAAATATCATTCATTCAATGTGTGAATGTGTAAATATTTATATACAATAAACTGGATGTATACAATAAAAAATATATGATACTTCTTTTTATTTTGCCTTTAATTCTCTCTCTCCCTTCGTTTCAATTTCTTTTAAAAACTCTTTTATTTATTTCTAAAGTACAACGTTTGAAACTCGGAATCAGTTGCTTTTTCCCAAACCTAAAAACACAATTAAAAATAAAATGTATAAAAAATCCTCGATTCAAACGAAAATTTTAATCTGCTAGTGACAGAACTGAACGGAATATATTTTCAATTAAATAGAAAATCGCACAGTATTTTCCACATTTTCCAATTTTGTTGAGCTATTCAGCTTACTCGTTATTTACATTCCCATTCGTTTTTAATCCTTAAATGCTTTAATACGATTTAATGCGATTTAACCAAGCAAATTGACGTATGGTTTGCGCACAAATTACATTATCGAATAAATTTCAAAGAGTTTCCGTAAGAGTAATCGGCAAAGTGTATTTGATGATTGCTGTTATTTTTGACTAATCGAATGACAGATTATTCTTTGTTAACGTTCATTTCAATTTTAATTCAGTTTAGAGTTGATAAAAGTAGAATAATAAGAAGCCAGAAAAGTGTAACAGTTATATCAAGGAGAATTATATTAAAAAAAGGATTTTCTGACATCAGAATCTATTCCAAAGATATGCAAGTCACAAAGAAGATTTAAGATGAATCTTTGAAAAGAAGACTTCAGATCAAAAGACTGAATTCTACTCCAGAATTTTTAAAAAGCTACAAATTTATAGTTTTGAAAGGAAGAGAGAATAGAGCTGGTATCGTTGGACGCTTTGTAGACCGAGGTGGTTCATAAAATACGTTTCCTCCTATTTACCGTAAAAATCTTCGTGTACTCTCCTGACTTCGTACCTCTGTCAGCTTCTCTACCACTTTGTATGCAAAATGGTCGACCGGTCGAGAACAGTTCTTCTGTTCATACGCCAAAAGTTAATGACATTAGCGTCTTCCTTTCTGAACAAGCGCGTCAAGAGCAGGTTGCAGGTTCTTCCATTAGAACATCAGAAGGGAGAGAAAGAAGGGATTATTTAAACAAATATGAGTCTAAACGAAGATAAAGAGATCCTTGACAATATTTATAATTAAAATCGGTTATTTGTTAATATTATGAGATGGAAGAAAGTCAGATAAACGTATTATTACTGGAACAATATGAGATATCGTTGAGTATCTTTTATATTTCGCGATTTTATCCAATAAGTTATGAATATTTAAATCTTGCGCTTTTTTAAAATTAAATTTCGCAGTATTAAATCCTTTAACATAATTTAAAATTCCATGAAATCTCGATAAATATTTCGAATTACCTGAAAATCCCAATAACTAGTAAAATCCCTTAAAATTTCTGAAAAATAATAAATAAATGAGTAAAATTCCTGGAAAGACCGTGAAATCACATTAAATCTTATAAAATACCTCAAAATTCCACAAAAAATATAGTCAAATTCCCCCAAAAAATGTGGGATTCAAAATCTGGACAAATTCCTTAAAATTACTTAAAATTACTCAAAATCTCATTATATATCTTAAAATTTCTGGAAATAAGTGTTCTGAAAATTACTTAATATCTCATAAAATAACTTAAAGTTGCTTAAAATTACTTAGAATCTCTCAAAATATCATCAAATCACATAAAATTACTTAAAATTGTATGAAATTCCTGAAAATCCAATGAAATCTCGTAAATCCCTTGAAATCCATTAAGTCGTTAAAATAACTTAATATCCTATAAAACATTGTAAAATCTCTGAAGATGACTTAAAATTCTATGCAATTTCGCAAAATCCTTTAAATCACATTAAATCTCTTAAAATACCTTAAAATTCAATGAAATTTCGTAAAATGTCTAAAAGTTTCTCAAATTACTTAAAAGTACACAAAATATATAGTCAAATACCTTAAAATTACTTTATTATCCTTTAAAATATCATCATTTTTCCCAAGAAAATGTAGGATTGGAAAAATTAAAGAATTTTAAAAGTATGCAAAATAATTCAGAGATTTTAATTTTTGAAATATAAAAATTTGTAATTCCTAGTTTAATTTTAGGAATCTCAATAAATTTATAAAATCCTTTTAAATTCCTTAAAATTATTCAAAGTCTCATTAAATACCATTAAAACCCTTAAAATATGTAAAAATCCAAAGAAATTTGGTGAAATCCCTTCAAATACCTCAAAACTTTTAGAAATCACTTAAAATTCCACAACATATTGATCGGTAAATCTTTTAAGATTTCGCAAAATCCCATGAACTCTTAAAAGTCGTTAAAACTATTTAATATCCCTTAAAATATCTGAAAATCCAATCCATGAAATCCTTTAATATTTCTAAAATTCCATTAAATTTTCTAAAATACGTATTCTCTGTCTTAATAATATTTTAAAAACGAAAATAGTCTGAATATTGTTTTCAAATTCGATACATTCATACAATTCGCGCAGTTTTTAAGCTAATCAGGTTTTCAACACCAATGTGTTCGATATATTTGATAACATTATTTTTTTAAGATAGAAAATACTTTTTCAAAGTACTTGTACATAAAGGTGTATTTTTAGCATAAAAATAATTGCTTGAAAACATTCAAAGAAAATTGAGTTCGCAAAATTGCAAATTTTGTAATTGCAAAAATAAATGTCATAAAAATGATATGTTTTAGGATATGATATATGTAATATTACCCGTACACGAATACAGAAATATAACATGTAGTGCCACTGGTAATGCAAACGCTTGGTTAGCTCTCTTGCACAATAAACTTCATATCGCAACTGGCGCACCTGGACGATTTTAGTTTAAGTGGATATAGCAATATACTCAAAAATGTTTTGTCTGCGCTTTCATCTCAACATAATATTCAAGGTGTACTGAGGTCGCTCTTCTTGATGATAAGGTTGGGAATACAGAGATATACATGCATTTTCACCATCGTCATATATATATATATATATATATATATTACTGCAAAATGTATGCTGCTTTTCTCTATATTATCTACGTGTAGAATAAACAAAGTATTGTGCAGGTGAGGGTAAAGAAAATACTGATTTTTTACCTCCACGTGTAAGAAAATATTTCAATATATCGTTCACTTGTATTAAATAAATAAAATACACTTTGCACAGAGTGAACTTTTTTCTCAAGTCTTTCACGTAAGAAGTTATTTATTTATTTACGAACTAGAACTCATTAATTATGTTACCAGGAGAGAAAACGTCGCTTTCTTTTAATATTTAATACGCAAAAATTACCATAGCAGATTTTATAAAAATCGCTTTTATTTCAAGAAGTGTTAACGTTTCCTTCTATTAAAGACTAGCAATTCTCCGTATTTTGGAATTTGAATGTTAATTATTCTTAATCAAGTTGGAATTCATAAAACTATGTTCTTCACGCGGAAACGGATTTCAAAGTATGGGAAACACTTGCCAGAGCTTCGGACCCCAATCTAAGAATATATTTCAGTGAGGTGGATATATATATATATATATATATATTTAATTTTTTTCATTTTGCTCTTACAGACGCGGAAACATTTACGCAAGCGAACAGCATATAAATCTCCCGAATCGCAGAGATAATCCCATTCCTTCTTCTTCTCACGCTTCCCGAATTCCGAGCGATCCTTGCCGAGGATATCGTTTCCTAGAGGAGAATATATAATATCGACGGGCACACGAAACACGAAGTATCGAGCTTTTTTTTATCCTCATTCATCTTGTCTCGTTTCCTTCAGAAATCGTCGACAGTCTCGCCGAAAAATGAAAAAGTACGAACGGAATATTTTCCGGGTCTCGTGAAACTCTGATTTCAACTGGGTTAACCGTGAAATGTGTCGAGGGTTATTGGATTCGGGATATCCAGATTTTGCGATTCTCTACAAGCTTTGAAATGGCTTCAAATATTCAATCTAAATTAAAATTCATCACATAGTGCCAACTGAAGGCTTTTATTGAGCTTTCCATATTTATAAGCTTATCGAAATTGTGCAGAAATAAGTGCTTTTATCGAGCTTTTAGAGATTTTATTCAAAAAAATTATAAAGACATTCTTTTTCTAGTCATGATATTGTTTTATAAAAAGATTGACAATTTCCCATCTATAAGAGGAATTTTTTCATTTATTAGTAAAAGAAACCTTTTATTCTGTCAAGTTGGAAGAGATTTCATTTTCCATATATTATAAACTATAAAAATTTGAATCTTTATCTGGAAAATGTCCAATATTAAAAGTTAAATTTGGAAATGTGTATTTAAAGTGCTTGAATTGTCAAATCGGGGAATTATTTAAAGTAGAAATTGCAAGTAATTGCTTGCATAATATGCAATCAGAATTTATGTAAATAGAAATATAATTATCTTGAAAGAAAAACGATACTCTACAGGAATGAATCTAGAAAAAATTTCTTGTGGGGAAATTTCTTTTCGAGCGTAAAATTTACAATATAACTTAATTCATAAAGAAAGATCAAAAATCGTTTTTATATTCGGGAAAAGTCACCCTTAATCTTGATAAATTTGAGAATAGGAGGGATTGTGGTGTGGGTTTTGGTCTTCTGGTAGGCGACGAGCCGTTAATAAATTTGTGTTTACGGTGTCTGCGGCGCAAATCCGCGACCCTTGCTATTTTTTCCTCTCAGCTGGCCATCGTGAATCTCGACGCTTCCACTTCACCCGGTTTTCCTAGGGCATAAATATTCTCATCCTGCCGCAACTCTGTCCGATCCTCCAACCCTTCAAAACTAGCCACTCGCGACATTTAAATGATTCAAAAATATGCGATCTTCCAAAGGTTTTTATTTCTCCTACGTTCTCACATTTCTAAATTTTTAAAATGAATTTTTACCACAGTAAACGATAATAACATTCCAAAGTTATGTCAGTCATTTCTCCACCAGGTACAAGATTTATGGTATTCGGAACTGAAAAATCTGGATTGTAAAATATTTAAATTCTGAGGAAAGCCAATTTATTATAGAAGAATTTTTGGTCATTTTTTTTTTCTCCAACTTTTTGCCAGAAATTATTTTGGACATTAATTATTAATAAAGAGGATCCTTGAAATATATTTCGCTGTATTGAACTTTATTATTTCTCTCCAACCAATTTTCATATCAATAAATTTGTGGAATGTATATTAAATAGTGTTGAGTGGATAGAGTTCGATGTTTTAGAGGGTATAATGTTCCTCGCAATTTATCGATTAACTTGAAACTTTCATTGCGACGTTTCATCATGAGATTCTCTCAATAATAATCAGAATCGAGGACAAGATTAGAGACGAGTAATCTGTAGATAGATTGCAGAATGGTTCTCCAGCTTATAGATGATATACGATTAGATTAGATATATGATTTTACCACCAGCTTTATCGCCGTTCATATAGGTGTTCATATACATACATACGTATGTACCTACTACAGAGATAACTACGTCAGGAACATTTATGCAAGTAGGAAACATTTCCTGACACGAGAAATGCTTACAACTGAAACACGACTCAACATTCATGCATGTAAAACAACTATTTCTCGCCCGTGACTGTATATTGTTCATGTAACAGTTGTAATCTGAAGTAATTCAGATATTCGGCTTCTGAATTTACTCCAATCTCCTGAATGGCTCCAATTAACGATTACGTTGACGCGGGTGCATTCCTTAGTGACGAATCTCGCAAATTACATCAAGATATCCTAATTACAATTAAGCCTAATCCCCGCAATATTAAACTTAAGATATTTTATAATAAAAAACAGCTTCAAGCTTTCATTTTTCGCAAAAATTCGTTTGACGACTTCCGTATTCTAATTAATTAAAATGTTGGCTGCAGACTGATTTAATAATCTAATATTTATCGAACCCGTAAAGAGCTTTTAGTTAAAACAGTTCAATCACTTTACTAGTTTTCATAACGAAAAGTAATATGACTCGTTACTTTAAACTTTGAGTTACCGAACTGTCTCCCATTAATTTCGGTCGAACTTTTAACTGAAATCTGATGTTTCTACTCGGGGGTAGCAAAAAAAGTATTAGGGTGAGAACAATTAACGTTCATTAGTTCGTCGTTGTAATAAATATTTTAAAGGGAGCACTCGCTATAATTAGCACGAGTTCGTTAGTCCCTCCTTGGACAAAAACGGTGTGAAAGGTTCGAAGAGGAAACTTTTCAATCTCGTCTGCCATATACATAGTTGAAGGGGACGAGCTTTATTAGCAAAGAGAGATTCATCTGCTCCTGTAAATGTATTTCCATCCTTTTCTTTCTTTTCTTTCTTTCTCCTTTCTTTCATGGCTCCACGGACGCATTGACAGCGAGGGTTTGACATCAAGTCACGCCAGGGGGCAAAGAGTACAAATCACCCCAAGTTCCCTTTAACAAGAGTAAACGCCCTCGCTTACCAAAATCCAGATGGTTCTGGAATAAGTATCGATAGTCGAAGGTGGAAAGACAGAATCAAGTATAACCACAGAATCCTCATCCCATTTGCGCTACGGGAGTTGAATTGGCCATTAGTAAGACTGACGAAACTCCAACGTTCAAGATAACTACTTTTCCCCCTCCTCAGACCATCCACTTAGATACACCATGATCTAAGAGCGAACTCTTCAATTCCAAGTCGTGCACTGGTCAAACTTAACTATTAGCTGGTTAATTTGAATTACCCTCGTTCCAAAGCACGTGACTAACGACCTCGTTCTCTGGCTTCGCTCTCACCAAAGCTTCTATCATGTTAGAGAAATAAATTCCACTCTCGAAGCTATACACGAGATACCTGTATAGCTGAAACTGAAATCTAATATAAGGAAAATGCAATAGACTACTTTCAACATATTTGATGAAATTGAAAAAAAGTGTTCAAATTATTGATTGGACGAAAGAGAATACAATTCAATCAAGTAATTCTAGGGTTTCATCAATTTTGGGAATCATAGCCTAATAACATTTTGAGCAACATAAAAGACACAGGAAACTAAGGAATTATGTATCACTTTAATTAGAAATAATAATAATAAAGTTTAATCACTTTTAATTTGTTCTCAGAAAAAATTTCTTCATTTACTATTTGCAAACTGTGGAGAGTTTCTAAGAAAGATTATCAGTGGGCGTGGTTTTAACTGTTTAAGGGGCGTGGTATTAACTGTTAAGGGGCGTGGTTCTAAACTCTTTCAATGGGCGTGGCAAACAAATATTGATAGGCGGTACAGCTTATTTTCTATTGCCTGGGGAGTGGTCGTCAACTATCATTACGCGCGTCTTCATAAATTATTACCAGGGGCATTGGTCCTCTAAGGAGTTTCCATGAATGTTTGTCAGTAGGCGTGGTCATCTGTCACTGTAGGCGTGATTTTATAATTTCAGTGGGTTTTTGACCAACGAGTTATGTTAGGGGAGTTATTAGTGGTTTTCAACTGTTTCTAGGGGCGTGTCAAACTATTATTGATAGGCGGCACAGATTACTTTCTATTGCCGGAGGCGTGGTCATATTCTTAATACATTGTGAGCACAGGACCATGGTCATCAATCAACGCAAGGGACGTGCCAAACGACCATTGTTAGGCAGCGAGACCTATTGTCTATTCTCTATCGTTTATACACTCAGAGAAAAAGTTTGTTTAAATCAACTAAACGTATATTTGCCTCCGAGCCAACTAAAAATATCTTTGAATTAAGTGAAATTTATTTGATTCAAAGATATTTTTTCCTTGAATTTTATTTCATTCAAAGATATTTTTTAGTTGGCTCTGAGGCAAATATGCGTTTATTGGATTCAAGCAAACTTTTGTTCTGGGTGATATATTTAGATTGGAATTGTATTATCAAATTTTTATAGTTTGGTGCTTTTTAAAAATATATGGGAAAATCTCTGATATTGAAAAAGGTTAAAGAGAACTCAACTCATATAAAATGACATTTTTCTGAATGATATATAAAATTCACACATATTTATGTTTACTGAAACTCATTAATGAACAATTTTTTCATATTTCGATGTCCATTCGGAAACTTTATGCTTGAAAAAAAGTATGTCGTTCATTCATTTATTAAAATATTAAATACACACATTTTTCGTATGGCTTTGTTGATTTTCAAATAAAAATAGACTATCACAGTCTATTTCTTTAATTCGGAACCACGAGATTTTGGAACGAATTTTTAAAGAGAATTATTCGAGCGGAAAAATATAGTACAGTCGAATCTGAAAGCAACGATTCAGACTTTCGTTTTCTTTTCTGGCTGAATCATTTTGAAAAATATTCTTCGTGATAGAACTCTCGTTTCAATCCCACAAATGGCGGTCTGATAACGCTACTACTACTTTCAAATAAATGAAGTTCGGCCCCTCGTTCCACCTATCCTGTTTCGTTTTTCGTTTACAGCCTTTACAAGCGATTCGAATCGGAAGAGCAGAAAAGCTTAGGATGGATCTTGTCAAAAAAGATGAACTCCCCGTGATCCGAAGGGGGCGCATTCTTTAAGGTAGGGGGCATGCGCGATGTCCAGGGGTGCAGAGCGGTTCTCGAGGGTTAGTCTCTTGCTGGTACTACGTCGCGTCGTACGCTCATAGGATCGCTCTCTATGAATCCGTAGCCGCCGAATTCGCTCGCATGCTTTTTCAAAACAAAGAAGTGAATCGGAAAATTTTTTCCAAACAACAAACTTTCCTAAATTCTACTTCCCTATTTTTTAATAAATTAAAAAGAAACATAAAATAATAAAAACTGGGGGAAATTCTGTGTTGATATTGTATACAGATGAGTACATTGTACATTCGAAATAAAAATTGTGCAATGGTGAAATTAAAGCAACTCAATGTACACTGAAGTGTCTAAAAGAAATTAATAAAAAAAAGTGTGGTGGGAACACGTAAGAGAAAGAGAATTCACACAGGATTATTTATTTGTGATAAAAAGTGTTCTATAACTCTAGAGGATTAATAAAAGAATTTCTGTGAAGTGAACGTGATTTTTTAAACTGAGTGCCCGGACTAGTTTGAATAATATTTTTAAATATCGGGTGGTATCTATGTGAATTGAAACTGATTGCAGAGTCTGGATTTTACTAATTTAAGCAAAAATCGTATTTTGAAGAATATATTAATAAATTCATTATTTTTGAATTTGGAGTTGGATTCTCAGGATAGATTCTTGACAGAGTTGAAAGACTTTGCGTGTTCTTGGGAGCAGGTGGAATAAACAAGGTGAGATAATGTTCCTGCGACTGACCGCAATTGTTCTGTAAATTAATCTTTGTGTGGTTGAAAGCCGAGCAAACTTTATAGACTTGTCTCTACATTCTCAAACATCTATTTAATATTATCTTAGAATCTTGAATGTACATGCTTTTTCTCCAAGAATACAGAAGAATTTTTTTTATATTAATTCTTTTTACAATCTTGGACATTTTTCTGCTGGGAATATTTTCTATGGAAGAATCTCAATGGTTTAAAACCGGTTAGCATGCTTGTAAAAAATATTAGAAAACTTGCATAATGTACTTTTTTTAATTAAAAAGATAAGACTTCGTAGCGAAGTTTTTTCATAAACATTTTTAATAATCAATATTTCCTCTTATTACTGTAGAAAAAAAATTCTTCTCTAGGTTTCTTAGAAATGAATGAAATGAAATCTGTCTGGAAATGAAGGGTTGAAACTGAAAATTTCATTTGCAAACATTGCAATTATTTATGTAGATATAGTAAAGCTCAAGCTAAATTAAAATCATCTCCAGTTCTCGCAATTTGGACTTTGTTTTGCGGAATACTGGTTTAACTCTTATTTCATATTTTCTTCGTGACATGAGAAAGCAGGGAAACGTGTAAGAAAATCTTAAGTCTACTTCTTTCTGTCTGTTTTCGCAGAAAGCTAGCTCTTGCATTATTTGAGAAACCGAACAAAGCCTTTTTCAAGACTGGTTTATTACATTTCTGATTGCAAAAAAATAAAGGCAAAAAATGTAAATAAAACGAGGAACAAAGTATTTTCTCCAAACTATCATTATCTGCATTCTTATTTGGAAAATTTTCCCATTTATAGAATTGTGCAGGGAAATTTCCATCAATAATGTAGTTGATAAGTATATAAAATATTGAAAAAATATTTTTAGTGAAGCTATCTCAGAAATCTCCCACTAAACGATAGATCTTAATAATTAATGTGATTTATATTATCATTCCGCACAAGGATTGCAGTTTCCATCTGGTGGGATCAGATTTACTTTCTTGGAAAAGGGATGGCGACTCATAAATTTTTATATAGTCAGATGATATATATTATTGAGAGCATAGAAAGGTTAGTGGTGACTAGCCTTAAGAAAATATAGAAAGGGGACATAAGAGGAAATAGTGTGAAAGTGCAGGTACTTACAGGCGTCAATTTTTCTGAAACTGGCAATCTATTCCCATTCCAAGGGTGTAATTTGGCCGATTGCGTTCCATCGATCATTTACTATACGAGTCGGCCGGAAATTACGAAGGTATCGCAAGACTATTGAGGTTTACGATCACTGCAAGTAATAACTGTTTAACACCGTTCTCACGTGGTTTGACATTTGTTGGGCACAATTTCCCGTGTTAACGCCTTAGTTTGTTATTCTACATCTTTGTGCGAATTTATCGGAAAAGGAGGCAAAAATACGAGAAGTTGGGAATTAGCGTTTCTGCATTTTTAGAGAAACAGGTCAGAAATTAAACCAACAAATTTAATTAAAATTGTACTCAACGTTTCGTTCGCACTAATTATTTGTAAGGCAATAGGAGAAATAGAGTAGGTACGCTCATGATTTAAGGGTTTAATAACAATTCTAGAAATTCTAGCCACATTAAGCTTCGGAGAAAGAACTTTTTTTTTTGTTTTTACATTTGAAATCAGTCGGGAATGTTTCAATAAGGCAACATACGAGATATGAAATTTTAATTAAAAATAATCCTGGATTACGATTTTTTAATGTTCCTTCACTTTCCAATTTTCCTTTGCAGTAAAAAAAGATCAACAATGTTGCTGATGTAAAAAGAATATGGATGAAATTAAAATAACATGAAATAAAAATCCCATCAGCTCGGCTTAGGCATGCATCAAAAAACAGAGCACAATACTGTTTAATTAAGTAGATATTTTTCGAATATATTGCTTTTTCTACTATTCTTTTTTTATTTAAACCAATAATTTCAGGTAGTTTCCACCCTTTTGCATGGTTCAGAAAATTTAATTGGTCCTTAGAGAGGTCCCTTTAATAAAATTTCACTGAGTTTTTCACTGGAGAAAGCACTTGACCATATGACCATTCACTACTGTTCAGTCAATGATCAAAGCTCTGTGAGCGAAAACCTTTGCGGAAGCTATGTGTTCTGTTTTAACTGCAGGACAATTGAGAGGATTCAATTTTAAACTCACATGGACACTTGAACTTTGTTTTAGAGTTTGAAAAATTCGATGGTGGAAAGAAATAAGAGGCAATAAAGAGGACATTATCGTTTTAATATTTTTACACTGAAAAGACTATTTCCATGAAATTGCAGCTATTTTAAACTTAAAATCCGAAACTTTTTGCGATAGGGTTTAATGATTCCTACTAATGAAAATTGTATGATTATGACGATGCTTGAATTTTCACCCAGAGGTGAAATTCGCGACGGCAGGTGCTTATTCTCTTACATTAGCAAAGTGGATTATTTCCGCACTATTTCCAGCTTAAAAATTGCCTTGGCGAAATAAAAGAAAAATTTTATTTAGATTATCCTTTAATGAGTGTTAGTGGTAATTTTTCAAACTTTTCCAATAACACCAGAGATTTCAGTAGGAAATAAGTTTACGCAGTTCCGAACCCACTTATTTAAACTTTTAAATTTAAACTTTGAAAGTAAAGCAGAATAAATAATATTTAAAGCAAGTAAATAATATTTAAAAAATAATAAAGGAAAGGGATGGGTTGGCATAGTGACCCAACGATTTGAGTAAGCCAATAGTATTAACGCGTTCAATTAATTTTAAGGACGATTGAATCTGTGGCTCAACAATACGAAATTAATTTAGCCTGGATAATTATTATTTCAAGGCTTTTCAATCGATTTACAATTCACTTAACAACTGAATCAACAATACTTCTCTAAGCATTATCGTCGATTATGTTATATGTGTGCTTATCTGGCATTATATATTTCGAGCTTCGGGAAATCGACTTTTAAGTGTTCTCAAATGACTGATTAATAATTACGTCCACTATAAATTTCCATTGTATAAATTGCTTGTAACAGAGACAAAGATACACTGTGTTAGGTAAATTAGTATTATTATCACCGTAACCACCGCGTGATTCACTAATCGTCATTTAATTCAGCTTTTGTGTTCGCACATTCTAGTAAATTTGGCGGTCCACTTATGTATTTAAATATGGTTGAATTAACCGATAAAGGTAATTAATTCATAAATTTTGTCCACTAGGATGAAAATTGCTTTTAAATAGCCCTATTCACTTTTCGAGTTGAAACATTTTTCTTTATCGATTCATACTTTTTCTAATCGTTTTAAAATGTTTACGAAAAGCAATATTAAATCAATATCTTGTCAAACCATTTGGAAAAAATTTTAATGGAAAATATTCTATGCAGAAGCGAAAGGAAGATAGAAAGACATTTGAAAAGTTTGATGGCTGGATGTGAAGTCATAAAAAGTTCTACGTTTACTTGTGGCTGAAAGAAGGAAAAAGTAACATTTTTTTATGATTATATTAAAGCAAGTACCCCGCGCACTGTTTTATGAATATGTCAGAAATATTTCTTTTGACTGCTTTGAAAATTATTTTGAAAATACCAGAGGCCTTTTTAATTTTGAAATTGGAATACTTTCTTCCTAACTAAAGATTTTTTAATGAATAAATTTTCTTCAAAAGACATGCTTTATATATTCATATGAAGTTTATTTCAATGAAAGCCACATTTCGTTTCAAATTGAGAATGAAATGTGAACTCATCTAGATAAATAACGAGAGTGAATCTGCGAATAATTAATAATACTTTTTTGAGTTTCTCTAATAAGTAATTTAAATAGAAGGGGTTTTTTGTTTCTCAAAGTGATCTCATCAATTTTACTTTACGCTTCCTTCCCGGGTTCTGAAGACCTATTACATTTTATTGTTCTGGCAAACGATGGTAATTATCTGCATTAGGAATCGAGAACAATGCGTTGAATTGAACGAGAAGATTGGTATTCCATTGCTTGAGACCCCTATAATCATTATAGACGTAATAGTACTCGCTGAGTTGGTCTCAAGAAAGATTTTCCACATTAGTAAAAGGGTTCAGTACAGCAGCATTCTCTCTTCGAATTCAGCTTGAACCATGTAATCAGCCTATACCTTAGTAATAAATGACTGAGAGGTGAATCAAGGTTTCAAGACTTTATACGCAAGAGATCGGCATTGATTTTCTACCTTCGAACTCTTCTATGCATATGAAGTATAATAAAATACACTGAAATACCTGATGGCTATTTATAAAAATGAACTCACCCTACACTTGCGTCACAGAGGTATTTTTTTTCTATAGATTGAGTCGTCCTCTTTAGAAAAAAGCTTGCCTTTTGATGTCTATTGGAAAGTTTCCATTCAGGAGGATTGATTGAATGGATTCATTAACTTTATTTCAAATTAAAAACTCACGTCGAATTATAAATCGATTTCTAATTTTGAAAAGAGTCAAATAAAATATGCTTGATTGAAATAATTCAGTGATTTTTTATTTATTTCCCTGAAGATCTGAATAGTATTGTGGAAGTTTAAGAGAAAGCTTGTATACACTGTTAGACATTTCTTGAAAATTCAACCACCTTTTCAAGTACAGAAGTGATTGAAATTTCATTCAACAGATACTGTAAATCAAAATGGATAGATTGTAATTGAAAATTCAAGCATGTATTCAGTATTCAATGTGCAACTGTGGATGGCAAATGTCAATTAATATGGAGGAATTTTCTCGGTTTATTTAGATATTTATTAGTTTATTTAGTGTTTTTCTATAACTAAATACATGTATTTGAATTTTCAAATACATGTATAATTGAAATGTCGATATCGGTGATTATATAAAATTTCACACGAATCTAAAATTGAAGTTTCAAACATTTCCACTAGTGCATGTTTTGCATGCAGACTGTCAGATTTTTTACTTTTAGAAATAACAAGTTTCTTATTCATGACTTTAGACGAGGAATTGAAGTAGAAGTGCAGAATAGCTAAAAAGAAATAAAAAGAAATATACAAGACATTACAAAGCTCGTAGGTGGACTCTCGAGAGATTTACAGTATAAAAATAGTAAGTAGCATGAGAAAAAGTAGGTTAAACTGGAATCATAATGCGAAAACAGAGGAATATCTAGCAAAATGTTGAATAATTCTCCTCAGTAGTATTTTGGTATGCTCATTAGTAGGTATACATACAATACATAGTTTGGATTTTATGTAGCTTTTCATTAAGTTATTTACTAATTAATAATTTAAATTGAGAAATCCAGCTCTAGATGAACTTGTTTTTCATGACTTTTAATTCCACAGAATTACCTAATTTCTACATAATCAAATAGTATGAAAGCAACAAAAACTAAAAGCTTTTTACACATTCTGCAAAAAGCTGACGGGTTTAAAAAAATAATTTAAATTCAAGAAAAATATGTTTCCGAAATTCGGGCTAGTATTCCGACTTCGAAATTCTTTAAAATTCGTTAAAGCTTCTTTAAATTCCTAGAAATTCCATAAAAACTCACAAAAAACCTTCAAAATCATTAGAAAATTCATTAAATTCCATGAAATATGTAAATACTTTACAAAATCTTTTAAAAATCATTAAAACCTCTTGATTTCGCTTAAAATTTTTGAAAACCTTCGATATTGCTTAAAATTTATGAAAACCTCTAAAAATTCCTAAAAACTTCTTGAAATTCTTTAAAATTCTATGATAACAATTAAAATACTTTAATATCCTTAAAAATAAATTAATATTACTAGAAATCTCATCAAATTCCCTGAAATCCATAAAAATTCCATAAAATCTTTTAAATGTCATAAAAATCTCTAGAGTTTTCTTAAAATTCTTCAAAAATTTCATAAAATTTTTAAATCCTTGAAAATTCCCTCTCTAAGTTTTTTATCAGCGAAATTCCGCTGGTTCAGATTAATTTTTGAATAACTTGAAGTTGTAAGAGGTAAACCAAAGTAAAATAATGTGTAAAAAAACTAAAATTATTTGAGTTAGTTATAAAAAATGTACATATACATTAGAAGATAGACGCAGATATAGACGTATATTTTATTTAAAGCTCTTGCTTTAAATAAAAAAAATTTTCAATAGAAAAAAGTACGTCTATATCTGCATCTATCTTCAGGTCCTCATTTTCATAAATATGAGTTGAGGGGTAGTCTCTTGAGAAAAATGAAGATGGGGGACAATTCATGCTTAAAGATACATGAAATAATGTATTCATCAGGTAGATACATGAAATATTTAAGTTCTAAGAATAGATATGCAGGAGAGAGAAGCAGGGTTAAAATTGGGATGAAAAGTAGATAAAACTATGGGCACACAAACGTCCCAGAGAGAGGAAGTAAAACAACAAGTTTAAGTAGCATCCCAAGACTCGACTTCACCGAACGTTGGCCATTACGGTCAGAGGAAGCTGACCTTTGCATAACATACATCTAACCTATCTACCCGTTGGGAAAACGTATTACTGCAATTTCACATGCAAAACTTATTACCTAAAATTGTCTGAAAATTGCGCCGGCTCGGGCCGTTTTCTCTACAGGCGATGTCGTGCCTGTGGTCATCTTTTTTAAAAAAGAGAACTCTGAAACAAAAAACAATGAAAAGGGTGAAATTGTCTATCATACATTTTGATAATATTCATAAAATGAAATTTAAATTATTTAGACCATTGGCCCGAAAACCACACTTTCAGATTATTATTACATTTTACAATAATATTGATAATTAATGTAATTTGACTGTAATGATGGAAAATTAATGATGATATTAAATATTGTAACGGTACAAAGAGAATAATATGTTCTAGTAAATGAAAATATATCAGTTTAATTTGAAATTAAATTATATAAATTTTCGCAGATTACTCTCAATATATTACATAATGAATATCCAAAATGTTATTTAATTATATTTGACATGCATGTACATTGCAGGTTCTCTCTTAAAAATATATTTTTATCCAAAGTCCTTTAAAATTATTATAGAATACATTTATATGCTCCGCTTATAAAATTTCAAATATACCAGCTAATTACACATGATATGCGTGTGATATAAAACTCTGGTGATAAAAAAATAGATGAAAATAGTCTCGATGAAAAATTAATAGCTAACTTGGAACTTTCGTGAAAACTTAAGAACGCCTTTGGGACGTTTGAGGTGCTTGAGCGCAGGGTGTCGAGCATGAGATGCCAGATGGCGTGACGAATATCGTATTCAACTGGTAATTACAAGTCTCAAGGGAGTATTAGCCCGACAATCATATGGCCACACGTTCCTATTTCCAGTATAGGATCAATTACCCCACAAGCATCGCAAGCGAAGTCACCTCGCTCCGGTTATATACTGGCTTAATATTCTTATTCTACTGAAACTTTCCTTTATCTACCCGCGAACCAAAGAATTTTACAACTTTTTATCTCTTTTACTTGGAAAACTTTGAGCTGAAATGGACTGAAACGAGAATAAAGATTCTCGCCTTTAGAAAACACAAATAGAAACGCGTTTATGAAGCGACAGCTTTTCTCCTGGGTTTCTGTAGATCGATGTGGTCATTAAAACATGCGAGGATATATTATTCGATTCATGATATGGTCTCTACCTGAGTAACATCGGATAAGCCAACTAACATTTTTTAATGTCGCGAGTTTTAAGTCAACCACCTATTTTTAAGTCTAGACATAAAGTCGACAGCCATACACTCGCATACAGCTTTTAGGGAGATCGATATTTTATTATATTAAAAGTTTTTTACTCTTTTACTATTTTATTTAATCATGACTAATTAAATAGTCTAAAAGTAAAAAGACGATTGCGAATATTTATCGCCTTATAAGTGTTGAGAAATTGTGGGTACTGGGTTAATTTTTGTTTTCAAAGTAAAAATTAATTAGTCCGAGAAGTACCAATTTAGTCGTGATGAAGATTCCCCGACCTCAAAACTTTTAAGCTCATAGAGGAAGTAAAATTCGAGAGCGAGTTGTGAGAAGAAAATTTGATTGCTTCATCCGCTTAGATACGATGAGATATTATGAGATATTATAATAATATTATATATTCAATTAGGCAGGAGGGCCTACTTAAAAAAAATTGTGATGCGATAAAAATCCTATTTCATCCATAAGATCTTAAAAATAAAAAGCTTTCCAGAATTAAATAGCATTATCTCCTAATTACAAATTTAAATACCTCTAAGTCCATGTTATATCCACCATAAGACCATTATCCATCCATCTATCTGCATACAGAAAGTTACTACATCACAAATTTTCTTATGTAAAGGCGTGCCTTCCCTCGGATTAGTAATTAACATATAAACTAGAATCCCCATCAAGGGATTCGCATAAGCAGTAAAGCAAACTCAGACACTATGTTTGACATGCGAAAACTCATCAGCTTTCCATACTGAATTTCTACAGTCGACTCTGGAACCCAATAAAAATAAATATAAAAGAAAAACATAAATTATATATGACTTCCTAAGGGACCTCGTGTTTGTATCTCGACTCTTGCGAGGTCGAGGACCCTAATATTTAGATGAGTCACCCCTGCTTACTTAAAATTCGACCGCGTTCAAATTACCCACCAGATTCGCGGGCATATTAAGTACCTCTGAGAGCTTATGTCGCTGCGACATTTCGCGCAAGTGCGCTTCTGCAAATAAAATATGTAAGGCCGTGACTATCGCGTGTATTTAGGGGAAATAATCCGTGGGTTGCATCTGTCGTTCTCACAAAATATTCCTTGTCGCAGAGATATCCCGAGGGGGTTGTTGCTAGACATCGGCGTGCGGTTAGTCACGCGTGCCGAATAGGAAACCTAAACAGATTACACGCTGATTGGCTGATTCCAGAGCTTAGGATGGATCACCCCCGCACCCTCCTGATATAGCCCTAGATGCCGGCTCATCTCATTCCAACTATGATTACTGTTCTCTGCTTCTGTGTGTTTCATTCTCCAAATGAGTATTCACCTCTTTCATCTACGATATATATATATATATATATATACATACAAGTATATATACGTATGTGTTATATATCATATATATATATGCCTTTGTGTGACACTTTGGCGAGCAAATCCTATGGTGAAAAGCGACAGATGTGTCGACTAATTTCCTTTTTCGTCCCGGCGGATTTTGCGAATGGTATGCGTTTAATGGCCATCCCTGGAGAGCGCAGCGAATTCCGAGAGGGTGACTCTCCACCAAATCGTGGGTTGGGCTTTTCACAAGGGATGTACGATGCAGGGCAAAATGTGACACCAGTTTGGGGCACAAAGCATAGATCATATTGTGGCTTGTCTGGTGTCTTCAGTCAAATATCTCGATTGTTCTAGGCTCGACAAATATCGTCCTCAGAGGGGATTTATGCCAAATTATGCATCAATTTATATTAGTTTCGAAGCTTCATCTCCTGAATTCTGTGTTACTTGGTGCATGAACTAATTATTTTCTAATGTAGATAGATTATGGTTTTCATGGATATCTGCAGAGCCATTATTGAAGTTTATGACACATATTTTGTAAAGATGTGATCAATGCTGGATATACCATAACAAAAATCTTCAATAATTTCTTCAATTGCTTGCAAAGCTCGTAGTTTTATATTTTTGCCCAGTACTGATTTTATTCATTCTTTCGTATTCCTAGAAAAATAACAGATTCTTAGTATTGAATATGGATAAAGGAAGTTGTTTGTCCTTCTATTTTCAACCATTTTTCTTACTCAAATATGTAATCCTTCATAATATGAAGGATTTAATTATTTTTTGGCAAACAAGAAGATATATTTCTAGTAGAAAAACTCGAGTGATAATTTCAGGTCTCTTCAGATTTATAGTTCTAAAGTAAAGAAGGTTTGACCCTCTTTTTGAACGTTTCTCATCTTCCCTTCCACTATCCAATTCGTTTGCAGAGACAAAAGGGGATTCTGAGCAAGAATAATTCAATGGAAGTTGGTTGCTTAGTGAGATCACGAAAACGATACGTCCGTTTGATAGGTGACGGAAAAAGGGAAACCCCTGTTTTCCCTAGTGACTTGCAGAGTTCCTTTTACTTTAGTTATTTTTGGATTCTCGAAGGAAACATATATATATAATACATTGCCAGCGAGTGTTCTATGTTCAAAGAACACCAGTTTCCTTTCTTTATCTTATTAAATAACAAATGTGTTTCCACTTCACATTCAAACCTTTTAAACTTCTTTTACGATAGTGATTTCTGTGTTTTGAAACTCTTGTCACCTGTGGGAGATATTAAGGTTTAGAGATCGTATAATCGAAAAAAGACAACTTGATGTTTTTCTTTTCCCTTGAGATCTCAAAATCCTATTTTCAAAGTTTATTTGTAAATATCTCCGATAAAACGTATACACCCACACTGTTTATTTTATTTCGTTTCGGTTTGTGGATAGGAATCATTAACGAAATGTTTTCAGATTTTTAAAGCTTTTATACGTAATAGGTTTTTTTCCTATAAGAAAGTTCTTATTTTAGATGTTTATTTTCGTGGAGATAATGGTTTCATGACTGGAAGTGTCAACATAATTAATGCAAAGTTTTCTCACACGTCAAATAGAACATTGTTCGTGCTAAATTTGAAAGTGTCGCAACATGTTTCGTTTAAATATTTCTGTCACGGTTTATCAAAAGTTAATTGGGAAATTCCAGACATTGGGTTCTAACTTTAACTTTTAGATTAAATTTTCCTGACTTTAGCTTGGAACTACGTAATTTAATTACATGAGATATAAACATTTCTTTCTTTGGATTATAAATAAAAACGAAATTTCAAGTTGTTTGTCTTGGAAAGTAATCTATTAATTATTTGTATGCCTTGATTTGCATAGATTATATTTTTTTGAGAGATTTCTTATCATGCCATTTTTTAAGAAGTTAAACCCATTTTATATATCATACTTACAATCAGAATTTTATAAAATTAGAAGCATTAGTACAAGCTCGTACTTTACGAAATAATAATATTAGCGTACAGAATATCTGCTTTTCAAAGTTTACAGTGCATATACTAAATTACGAAGGATGGAACTCTCTCCCATTTCGACGTGCTTCATCACTTATTCTCTTTGCTTTTCAGACAGTTGCTTAAAGCCTCTCCAAGAGATTCTTTTTCACTTTTCAATTTACATCCTTCTTGCCTCAAAGTTCGAAATGTTAAAAAAACTTACAAAAAATAACTTTCTAATACATATTAAAAGATTATTAAAATCTCATTAAAAGAAAAGTTTCAAGACTAGAATGTACCGAGTGCAAGATGATGAAGTTGTAGAGTATTTCTTTATGAATAAAACTTTTAAAGGACGAGTCTTTTAAAAGCATGGAATAATAAATCACATAATTTTATTCTGAAAGAGATTAAGTATTTTAGATTAAAATACAATGTTGATGAAGTCCCCCTTTCTTATTTTCATGCATTTAATACTTTTTTTAACTTGATACTTTTTTACATTTAATATTATACTTTTTTTGCATTTAATATTTTAAACTATATTTTTAAAGACTGAAATAAAAAAAGTCAAGGGTAAATTCATCTTAAGTAGCAAAAACTTGCACCCTGCGTGCATCAGGCAACAGATCACGTGTATTTTATGGGCAATTTACACTATCGCCATTGGGGTAGCACCTCCCACAATGGATAAAAGGGAAGGGTGCCGCCCTTTTAAGGGTGATAACGAGTAATTGCAATTTATCGATGCGATATCATACTTCATTGTCTCGTGACTCATAAGGCCATTCTCTTGATAGCCAGTCCGCTTTAATCAGCATTCGACTCCGCTTGCTAACGTCGTTTATCTCTTCAGTATAATCCTGAGATTTCATAAATCAGTTCCCCATGGAAGAGGAACACTTTACATATTACGACGGAACCTTAATGCTTTGAACTTTCGCGATCAGTGATTTGATATGTCGACACTGATATATCCAAGAAGGTCCTTGACAAATCTTGAACTCTTAGATCGACTAAAAATGTATTTTCCCATTCCAAAATATTCCCCCTTTCCATTTATTAAAAAAAAGTGAGTTCTATATTATAATTCCTTCATCTGAAACTTTTCACCCTAAAAAATTTGCATCCCTAAAACATTTGAATGATTTGTTACAATAATTAAAGATTGAATTAACTTTCTCTCTCTCTCTCTCCATTTTATATCTTTTCACACTTCACTGCTCTGAATGGATAAAACAGATCTAAAATTTAAATGAAATAAATGTCACTTCGAAATTCAAAGGTGTATTACACGTTAAAAAATTGACAATCAAGTTAAAATTCAGAACTGTAAAGTCGATATGTCGAGTTCGTCTGCAGCCAATTTATCAAACACAAACAATTTAACGAAGTGAATTAATTACTGAGAGGTCCAATTAATTCTGCTTACGAATATTTTAGCTTTGCTGAAACCGCTGCGCTGTTTCTACTTGTGCATGCAATATGCTTTGCCGCTTCTAACCACTAAAGGAAAACGAGATATGACCTGCAATGTTGTAAATAATTTAAAACGTACGAGTGTAATAGTTTTCATCTTTATACAAAAGTCATGTAGAGTTTCACTACTATTTAATATTTATTCCCAAGAGTTTTCTGCCAAGTTTTCCTCGCAAACTTCAAAACAATACTAATTGAGAAAACTCTTAAAAATGGGGTCAAGCTTGATTTTATTGAAGTTGAAGAGAATGTTTAAAAACTGACTTTAATTTTATTTATTATATGTATATAACTATTTTGGTGCAAATGGGTCACTTAATTCAATTTAAGTAGTTCGGAAGCTCTCTAAAGGAGATCTTGTGTCGAACATAAGACAAAATCGCAAGTGCCGAGGGACACAGAGATGATGAATTTGTGGGTCTCGTTTAATTGAGCGTTAAAAGCTCAATGATAGAAGCATCTTGAAGGTCCAACTGTTATCAAATGAGAGGCAGGCGACATTACTGCTTAAATGGAATACAAGAATTGAACTGATTTTCCGTCAACCGTTCCGCTTTCTATTTGTCGAGCTCGTATTGGAAACTGTTCGTCTACCCATCCTGTCTGAAACAAATTCTCTCAGAATAACTGCCGTACGACCTGGCAAGCCACAAACCCATCGATCAGACATTAGGATTATGCTAATCCTATTTGACCGAATTGTGCTACTCTCCGACCGAAAAGAGCTTATCTCGTTTTTGTACCATTTTCCAACGTTGACATCATAATGTCTTCTCAGATAAAACTCTACACTAGAAATCCAACTCGAGAAAAGAGAAAAAAAACTGTCTGGGAGTTTCAGATAATGGCTTTGCAAACTTTCAAGACAAGATATTATATTATACAGTATTGTTTCTTAACAGATAGTTAAATTATTTATAGTTATAAATAATGAAACAATTGATTATTTATGTGCTCTTAAAATAGAATAAATTTCCTCCAAGTGTCTGAATCTTCAAATACCATCGTACTTGAATTCATTTCCACTCTTTCGCTTCCATTTACAACAGACACTTCACTTGAAACCCAACTAGTATTCAGAATTTAATCGAGAGAATTGGGATACGCTTTAACTACAGATGAGAAATTGATCGTTAAGGTTTATTTGTGCAATTAAACGATTCTCGAATGATCCGGATTCGAGGCGTGTTCGGTCCAGCCGTTAAGTTTCAAACCATTTTGAGCACAGCAGGATTCTACATGCTTTTCGGGTAGAGAAGTACGTGTCCTAGACAAACCTTGAGGTCGAGGGCTTAGTACTTGGACATTAGCGCTCCACCTCGTTTTCTTCCTCTTCCTCTTCCTCTACATCTACATCTACAATTCTACATCTCAATTTCTACATCTACATCTACATGTCTGTTACTATCTCTTTCTGAACTCCAGCATCAGAGATATGGTTCATTCTGTAGATAAGAACCAGTGGAACATGAGAACCCAGCCAGTGTACCCAGAATTCGAAGTCCTGAATTGAAACGCTTAGTACTACCATCGATCCTCGACTACCTGGAGAGAGTGGAAGATACGAATCGAAGATCTCTGTTATCGCGAAAACTTTCCATTTATCACAGTACCATCAAATAGCTAAGCCGCACCTCCAACCAACTGGAGCAGAAAATTCACAAGTTCACTTTCGCTTGGAATTTTTGCCCTAATCTACAACTAAATTGAACAGGACGTGTGCAGACCTGCCAATGATTAAATTTCGGATGGCTTACTTGATGATTAAAGACTCCAAGGTCGTGCAGAGATCAGTTCAATAATTACTTTCCGCTCGAATTCTCACTTTTGTGTTAAAGGAAAATAATTAAATCAAGCACACTTCTATAATGATAAGATCCGTTCAAACTCTGAAAGTATGGAATTAACCTTTACAATTAAGACACAAGAGACATTTTGATAAGAGATAAACGCAAATAATGAAGACAGATATTTATTCCTCAATATGTGTTGACTTTAAAAAAAGATTATCAAACATAGCTAAGGAATATTGATCGAAATTATATAAAACCTTTTCAACTTTGAGAGTGACCTAATTTATTCTCATATTACCCCACTAATGATTGAATCAATTTGCAAATTGACTAAAGCTATTGACATGACTATCGACTATTGACATGTAAATACGAATGTCAGTGTGGAAAACTATCTACTCGATAAATAAATTAGCTAAACAGTTTTCGAAATCATTATCTCGTAATGTGGACATCCACATTCGATCCAATGTATATAAGCCACTATGTCGAATGAATGCTTCACGTTCCTAATGCGCAATTGGCGCTGAGTAATGGGCCAAACGATTAGAATCATTGACGCATCTATCCAGAGTCGAACAATCGTAATTGAAAAGTAGCCATTACTTTCTTCCCGCTTTCATTTATTTCTTTATTATGATTGTTTTATTTATTTATTATTATGAAGCTGTTTTTCATCAGCTTTTTGAATTTCTGTTTTTCAATCAAAAGTCGACTTGTATAAATTACCCGAAACGATTTCCCTGTCGATAGAACATTTGTTAAAGTGTCACTTAATTACTCTCTGGGGCTTTTGGGTTCAATCGATGTTTGCTCACACCTGTTAAGAATAAAACAGACGCACACACAGGCATACATGTGCCCTGGAGCGGAGATAATGCACCGAGCATGTATTTATAGGCCGCAGTGGCACCTCCCGAAACTAGACATCCATTTATTAGACCAAAGCTCTAACCTCAAGTAACTTAAGAGCCTGATGTTGCATAATGTATGAACCAGTAGTTCCCAATGACTAGGTACCACCACTACAGAATTGTACCTTATAGTTTCCCTCATATCCAATGAATATATGTACTTGTACACATATTCGCGCTAACTGATCTCGGGTTAGCTGAGACTCATCAGTTTCTGAATTTTGCTGATACGGCGTGTCTAATGGATGCATCGTTTGCTTCTGAAACTTTCTACCGTAGTGAAGGAGGTCGACTGTAGCAAATATCTCTTGCTTCATTCTCGAGAAATCCCGAAGCCTGATCAACCTAATTGCGCGTTTCAGTCACCTCCCAATATGCTCAACTTGCGAATACAAACGCCCTCTTGCAAGCACTGAGAAAAGGCTTCAGGCGAGTAATATAACAACATGACAAGGATTTTGCATTATAGCAAACTGAATTTTAAACCAAACCGACGGATACAACGCAAATAATGAAAATAATAATGAAAATTTATTTCGAGACGTTATTTTCTGCATTCCAAATTAAACTTTGTATCCCTCAGCCCACTTTTGCACACAACGAATTGTTTGACTTTTCGTTCAATCATCGCATAGTAAAAATAATCCCATTTCTGTGTGATACGCGATTCTGATAATAATAAAGTTGCATTCGACCGATATTTAACGATGAACATACAGAACGATAAAAAAATATTAAAAATTCCGTTCATTTCTCAAAATTATTAGCTCGTTTCATTTCGACAAGTTTTTGTTTCATCGAGCGACGTTGAATATTAAGTCAAAATATTTTTTTTTATTACTTATTATTATTCAAAGGTTCTTTTATTTAAATGGTTCTATCTATGAGAAAGAGTTTCATAATGTAATAATAATTGTTTAGATATAATTTATATATAATTTATATATGATTTACATAGAAAATTATAGACATTTTTTAACCCACTAAAATCGCAGACGAATCTTTACGAATCTTTACCCAATTTTTAATTATTATTTTCAGGAAACCTTCGTTTGTGTTTACTTAGATGTCAAATTATTATTAATAATAATTTTGCACTATAGGTGAATGTCACTCAATAAATATTGATGGCACAGGGAAGGCATTAAAATTATACCAGCTGCGAGATATTGAAGAGGATTACTACCTAAAGCACTGAAAATTAAAATGAATTCAATTTTCCTAAAATTGTTAGTCAGTTACTTATGCTTTTCCACCTCAGAATTAATACCGATAAACTATTCTATAAAAAAGTATATAAAATATAAAAAGTCTCCGCAAAAAATATTTAAATATACATATTACCTTCTTTAATTATTAATAATGGTGATTAAACAGTAACTTTTAACAATGTCTCTTTGTATTTATTGTTATTAGCATATTTATTTTAAAAAATTGTTATTATTCGTTATATGGTGATTATTTCTTCTTGAAATTATTTCTCCCTGGATTATATCCACAGTGATTTCTAATTATAAAAAAATTCTTTGTTACAGGTGAGTGGAGAGAACAAGTCATTAATTATTGAAAGCACGATGAATCGAATATGAATTTCGAAATTTCGATCAAAGTGGTTTAATTCCGGCCGGTATGAATGGTGAGTCACAGCTTATAATATATAATTTTCGAAACGTTTTCATTAAAACGATCGATGTAATTGAACAGTTGGATAATAACAGTTTCACCAGCGCAGTTCCGTGTGTAGTGTCATTTTAGAGTACAAATTCCGATTATAGAAACTCACACAATAATGAAAATTACACTGACATGGTTCAATTTTTATTTTCCTCTACAGAAAATTAAAAAAAAAAGAGCAAAGAGAAAAACGAATAGTAATGTTTTACTGAATTTCTTATTCTGAACAGCAAAATAAATTATACTTTTATAACATCAAAACCCACTCCAGTAAATTTAATTTTTTAAATTAAAATAATATATATTTTGCCTGTACTTTAAAATTCAAAAGGACTGAAATATTTAATTAATTTCGCCTTTAAAGGAAATATGCAAACAAGAAAAACTAATTTTATGAGATTTCTACGTCGTATTAATTAAGCACGAAATCGATAGTAATTTGTCTTTTCTTGATTGAATGTCCGCTTATGACAGTAGTAATGAATTTTTCACTTGTGGAAAACCACGACGTTGAAATCCACATCAATCGGATGTTCGCTTTCCGTTGGTGGCACGTAAAAATAAAAAAAATAAGCGTCACGTGATTGTTCCGAAACCCATTAAAATGAATTCACATCGGCGAACGTTCACCCGAGTACCACCTGAAAATCGTAAAATCAAAACGAGTGTGACAGCTCAGTCTTGAAATTCATGACGCTTCTGACTAAACAGAACTGTAAACGCTGCTCAATTTAATCTTTTATGATCTTGTATCATATATTTAAGAAAAATAATTCAACGCTATTTTATAAAAAATTTAGAGACACAAAACGTTGAAGAGTGTGCTGAATTTGCAATTTTTTCTGGAAAAATAAGAAAACTCGTAAAAAGAAATTTAATTTCATGAAGAGAAAGAAACTCGCGAATTAATAACTGGAAAATTAAATACGCCAAAAGAAAGGCTCGTTAGTTGTTTTAGGATAGCTTCAGAGCGTATGCAGGGTAATTGAAAGAAATAGGAATTCATTTGTAAAAGCACCCCCGGAGTGAGAATACTTCATTATATTGCGAATCTTTAGGAGTCTACAAGAAATTCAGAGAGTACATGAGATAGAAGTAATTGGACTCCGAAAGAGTTAAAGAAAATGGTTAATTATAATTTATTTTTACATCTCCAAATAAATAGGTATGAAAAATTTTATTCCTTCATATATAAAGTATTCCATTTTCCGCAATAATTTAAAACATTCTCTGTTTCGTATTTTCGATAAATATTCTATCAAAACATGTGGAGCGATATTTAATACAATATTGTTATCAAAATTGCATTATAATACCCCATGTAATCCACTTGTCGATGAAATTGAATTTCGTAACAATCGTTATGTGATTGTCAAAAGAGATGACCATTAATTACCTAAAGGTTTCAGTTACAATAGAATAATTCAAATGTGTGTATATACTAGCAATATTTGTTTTCAACTGAAAAGGGATTTGGTTAATAATTATAAAAGTCAATGAAAAGATAAATTAATCACTTGAATGTTGTTCTATTTTCATTCAAAGAACGATAAAAGATAGAAATCCTTTCTCACATTACGAAGGAGTTTATTTTCAGTTTTATTTGCGAACCACACCAAATAAATTCTTTTTTACAACCAAATTTAATATTATAATAAAATATTATAATATAATATTATAAAATATTATAGTGTCAGAAAATACATATGCCATGAAACTATTCTAATGCCAGGAGGTAAATTCAATAAAAACAGAGGTGAACGATGGTGTGTTATTTTTCTATGGCCAGCTGGAGTTAAGAGAAACTAAAAAGAGAAAATTGCAGTAGCGATGAAGATAAAAAGTGGGCTATCTCCAACAGTGTGAAAAGTATATATAATCGAGCAGAGAGAGAGAGAGAGCTCTGAAAAAGCGTAATTCAGTTCAACCTGTAGCAACAGAGGATAGCGTGACCACGCTAATGTCCGGGACGGAAGGACCTCACTTTTTCCTCTCGTACCTTGACGAAAAAACAGCTAAAGGAAATCAGGAAAAAGCTTCAAGTTGATCTCGATTCTCGATTATGATAAAAATCTGTCAGTTTTTGCCTATTTGCGGCAGCCCATGTTCATATTCAGCATATACGCCAGATGACACATCGATATTTCTCTACAGCAAAAACTCGAAATTATTCCGATCTGCTGAAAGCTCTAGTTTTTTTATGTTTAGATTAGAATTCATTAATTATATTGCGTACAATTACATAATATATATAAATTAAATAATATGTTTCATTCTAATTCAAAGTAAGGAACAGTTGATAAAAATATTTCGTTTAAAAAAGTGGGGTAAACATTTCTCAGCGTAAAAAATGGTACATATTGAATTCTCAGAGTAAAAATAGATTAATGAGAACTAACCCGGAAAAAGTCTGAAACAAAGTGCATACTTTGAAAAGAAAACATTTCAAGCATATTTCTATACTAGGTACTTAATTGCTTTTATTCTACACATTGTGAAGTTTATTTCTAAAATCTATAAATATAATCTAATTGACTTAGGCATTTTTTCTTATAGGTCGGTCTTTAAATACGAGAATTTCTCGTTCAATACAGAATTGTAATTGATTTTAGTCGGCTAACTTCTTCGGGGTAATTATGGAACTGCTACAAAATGAATATACGATTCATTCAGTGGTTAATAAGTTCAAATTATTCAAATTATTTTTTAAGTATTTAATTAACGATAATGAAAAAAGAATTCTCAATGCTTGAGGATAGGAGGCATACTCCAGGTGAATATATGCAGAAGGTGTTGGATATTTCATGATATTACTGAACAGAGATGATTAATAACGGTAGAGTAACCCCTATTGTGTGACGTCATCAGGCGTCCCCTATTTTCACGTATCAGAGAAGCAATAAAACACATTCCCGATCCAACGCGCTCGAGATGTTCTCTCAGTCGCTATACGTCCAATATGATGGCAGAATAGGAGCTTCGTTTCCTCGACCACACCATTTTGACGACATGTAGTTTCGAATAGCGCGCGATCGACCAAATGCACGTTTGTGATAAAGTCAGTGACGTGAATAGGAATGATTTATAGCGTCGGATAAGAAACAAATTGTACCCCAAATTCACAATACGATGCTGCACGCGTGCACTACAGCTGCTACATTCAGATTCATTTTCTCCGGATTCAGCAGTGTACGAAACTTTGAGATTTATCACGTTTTTTTCTGCTTTTTTTTCAGTGTGTTGCGCGAAAGTTTTTCTTTCTTTCAACGAAAGTTGATCAATATACATATAAGTTGATCGTATATGATAGTTCCTCGGATAGTTCAAGAGCTGTGCGATAAGTGTCGCACTTCATGTCTGAAGTGGGCAAAAAGTGGCTCTTTTTCACCTGCTGACTTCACCTGGTGGAAAATTGCCACGTTTTGCGAACTTTGAAATTTAATTCAATTATTCGATAGACTTCTTGAAAATAAAACATAATGCATTTTTAAAACTGCCTCTGATTATTCTGTACGAGAAGATTCAATTTTTAATACACGGCATCAGATTTTTCAGCCAAATGAAATTATCTATAAACTGGATCCAATTCGGAAAGAATTTAATTTGGACACATGTAATTTAATTACATGATATGCTTTTAGTCAAAGTGCTTATAAATTTGTTATTACGAATATGAAATGATATTTGAAATTGGTGAAATGAAAAAGCCTGACGAATATTTTAAATTATTTTTACTTTAGAAATTTCGTTTCGTTCGGTTGAATTTCCAATTAGGAATGGTTTTGAAAATTAATTTATATTATATTTCTTATCATTTTCAGTGAAATAAAATTTTCTTTAAAAAATTTGCTACTAGCCCTTTTCTCTCGAAACTCGATTAATTTTAATTAAATATCAAAAATTTGTTTTCCAAATTATCACAAATTCTTTATCCTGTTTTTAAAATAAAGAAAAATTAACAGGAACACAGAATGGACGCGATTTTCAAAGTAGTTGTCAAAAGTTTTAAGTTTGATATTAAACCATTATTAAAGAGAATTTTCCACCCCAAAACTATATTGGGGTTTATTAAAGTGATTAAATAGTAAAAGCAAATCATTTAATCAACAGAAATCCTGAAGCACCATTAATTACCTGATGTAATTATCCCAAAATAAAAATCCAGCTTCTATTAAATCAATCATCCCAAATAAAACACTGAACTTGAAAAAAACCTTTTAAATAATCAGGATTTCGAGAATGAAACGACCATATAAAAAGTGACATAAAAAGTCTTTGCCTTGCAATAATTAATACAAGTCCACCATTCGTTTCAATTCAGGTTTTATTCGCCTCTACTTTTCTGTTCTTCGATACAGAGTAACGAATCACCTATTATATCCTGTTTCGAGTTTGGTTTGAAATGTAAATTTGTAATAACGAGTACACGGCAATTCGTAACGAGCATGAGGAGAAAAGGGTTGGGTGGTAGTGGCGATTGTAGAGCTAGAGTAAAACGGCGATTCGTTAGATCGCTCAGCCTCGTTTTTGCAAAAGTGGGTCGCACCTGCAATTTTCTCCTTGTATTCATTCACCTTCCTTTTTTCTCGCACGTAAACCCAATCAAGGGGTTACTCTTTTCTGTACACAGCAACACCAACCGTAATACGTGTTACGCGATCAACGGGCACCTCGGTACGTTTAAAAATCAGTACTACCGCAAATAACCCATCCGTGCAGGATCCACATCCGATCTTAAAGGTAATCCACACGACTGAGGTCGATGAGCATCGCAAATGGCACGCGAACATTAATATTCTCTTTTCTTATATTCCTTCTGTTCATATTTAATTTTTAAGTGATTTTATTTGTATTTAAAATAAGTCTGTCAGTGGGCTACCAAAATAAATTGAAATTACTCTTTATTTTTATAACATGATACTAAATCGTTAAAAATATATTAATGTGTTCCCGAGAGATTATAGACACGATAAATTCACTGTATGCTATATAAATATAGAAGGAATATGTGTGAATATATGTAATATGAATATATGAGCCAAAATGATGTTTACTCATTTTGATGTATATTTGATACAAATGATCATAATAATTCTTTAACATTTATCTGTATAAATATTGAAAAGCCGAGTAAAACCAAAGCGAAGCATATGGGTTGAAAAATAGAATAAAGTGAAAGTTTTGAATAAATATGATGGAACTATTAGTAGAGAACTTATTAATCTATTATTAGCTATAAGATGGTTTTTAATGTACGATCTGACGTATTTAATATGGAGATTTTCTAAATAGAAGAAGGTCACAGGCAATAACTATTTTATGGCATCGTAAATGAGTGGTAGAAGGAGCACAAGAGGTATGTTGTCCATTGTTCATGAATGTGATTCAGAGACCTGCTGCTTTCTGCTATGTTGGTAGTTTATTAAAACATGGCTCGTAATACTCCCAGGGCTATCATCCTCTCGTTAACTTCTTCCGCAATACATATATGTATAAAGGAGAAGTCTTCCTTTAGATTTCAAGTCAGTCTTTAACTGCAAAAACGATAGACTGCAAACAAAGTGATAGGGTCTGCAACTATTGAAGAGTAAAAAACACTACAAAGTTAAAAAGAATGGATTTCAATCATATTTGCATAAACTACCAAAAGATATAAATTAAATATTTAAAAATCGGTTTACGTACATCAGATTATTTGCTCTCGGCAATGAATTACTCGCAATATTTCTCGAATGCATAAATTTCAATATACAAAGGTATATTCATCAATCAAGCCTCGATCAGGGACGACGAATGCGTACCAATCGACATGAGCGTTAATTCATACGTGATTGACATATGCATGACATTGTTAGGAACGTAATCAATCTGGTAAACAGAAATCGTGTGATGGTGTTAATGATGCGACGAGATATTAAATAAAACTCGAGGTTCAAACTGGTATATCATTTGAGACACAATTTTCATGAGTTCTGCTCCCCTGAATCTGAATTAGGTTGATGTACCTTCAAGATTCGACAGATTTTCGAAATTTCAATCTTCTCAATTTCAAAATAATTTCAACAATTCTGAGTGTTGAGTGTTTTTGTTATCAAATGCTTTAGTGTTATTAAAACAGAGCAAAGTGAAAATGGAACTAATAAACAAACATTGCAGTATGTTATCTGCAACAGAGTTCCGTATATTACATTGCCTGAGCATACAGCAGGAATGCGCAGTTATTCCCGACATTTATACACTCGCAATGGGGAAAGTTTCAGTATCATTCATGCAGTACGACGAAAATAAACCGACGAGTGATTAATAGCAGTAGTAGAAGCGCGCTACGGTCAGACACAGGAATTTCAGAAGCAACCACTACACTGTGCTTGTCAAGTGGTGATCTCACGGTTTTCGTTTACAAGGAGGGATTCACAAAGTTTCGAGTGCATTTTTCTCCTAAAAAAGCATCACAGCTATTTGCTGCAATCGCTGGAGGAATTCTAGTTCCTGAGGACTTCAGAAGACCAAGTACGCCAAGAGGCGTGGGGAGCACATAACATTGATAAGGTCATGGCAATTTAGAGTTTCTGAAAAGGATGGAAGGAGGAATGAAACCCAACCAAGAGAATTCACCAACTGAAATGGCAAAAAGTTTCAGCTCTTTTTATCCATCTGGTCACCGCCACCGGTGCTACGTGACGTTGGAGTAAATGGCGACAAATAATGCTATGTCCGTATAACGAGGGTTGCCAGACCTAGGATTATTTGGAATTCATATACAGTTAGAATGCAGACAATTTGACGGAGGAATATTCCTGTGGATTATGTACGATTCCATTTTTTGCCAAACTTAATAATGCCACAGTTGTGTGATATAAATTACACTATAGTACAAGAAATATATGGCGTGTAAAAGAAAATAAAGGGAATTTAGAATTTGATGGAGGTCCCTTAAAAGGACAAAAAATAGTAGAGTGAAAAAAATGGATTTAAGTTTTCGTGAGAAAAATAATCAACGAGAGAGAATCGGTAATAAGAATTTCGAAAGTGAAGTGGCTGGTACTTAGTTTTTATTTGTTTTTAAAGGGGAAGAGAGTCATTGAGATGTTTTACTCGTCTTTATTTATAAGGAGAAAATTGGTCTATAAAATTAGTTTAAAATTTTTCTTCCTAGAAAAGTTTCCGTGTGACAAAAGGAAATACTATATCTTCTTTCAATGTATGCAACGCCCTGGTAAAGGAAGCCATTGGACTAATAATTCTGCCTATCTATCTTGGCGTGACTGAAAGATCGAAGCGTGTTCTGCTGGCATTAACCATTTCCTGTAGAAACTAGAAACCTTTTGAATTTGGATTCGTACGATTCCATGCGAAAAATGTCGGACACGTGATGGCATAGTATCATTGCGCACGTGCGTTTGCATTAAGTATTAATATGGCCTCTTCGCATTCCGGGTCAAGTTGACGGAAAAGATGAGTTTCATTCACATACTTTTTGTGCTTACACGAAGCTTATGGCGAGCTTTTTCCTCATTCAAGGTTAATTATAATGTAGGGGAAGTTATACATATTTGAAGCATGATATACATAATGCATGTAGTTTAGTTATGACATATCACCCATCAATCTTACAAACGGCTCTATAATAAATGATAGTAGATATATTTACGATATAAAGCTTATAAATATTGATATAAACCTCACATCAAAAAATTATTCATTATAATTGTATGAATATGCCGAATTAGAGATTTTAGGGATATTAAATAATTTTACGGAATTTTATGGGATATTCAGTAATTTTAATAAGGACTTTGAGAGGATTTTATGAAATTACATGAAATTTTAAGAAATTTTACGATATGTCATAGGATATTAAGTTATTTTAAGGACTCAAGGGATTTTAATGGATTTACGATATTTCATTGAGGATTTTTAGGAATTTCATGGGATTTTAATTAATTTTATAGGATTTGATGATATTTTGGGGGATTCTAAGTAATTCTAGGGGATTTTGAGATATTTTATGATATGAAGTAAATTTAAGGACTTTTATTTTCAAAAATTTTAAATGATTTGGTGAGATTTTGAATTTTGAAGAATCTTAGAGTATTTAATGAGATTTCATGGAATTTTCAATAATTTTAGGAGATTTAATGAGACCAGGAATTACAAGTTTCTATATTTCAAAACTTGTAAATTCTCAATTATTTTCTATACTTTTCCAACACCTTAAAAAATTTCTAAATCTTTTGATTTGAAATTGTTGAGAATTCTCTGAATTTCTTTTGGTAAAAAATACGAGATTTCATTGAGAATTTTTAGGAATTTCATGGGATTTTAAGTAATTTTATAGGATTTGATGATATTTTGAAGGTTTCTAAGTCATTTTAAGGGGTTTTGAGATATTTTATGATATTAAGCGAAAAGTCAACTAATTTTATCAAATTTAAAGGAATTTCACCAGATTTTAGAGGATGTCAAAGTGATTTTAAAGAATTTTACGAACCTTATAGAAATTGCTGAAATTAGAAAAGAAATTACAAGTTTCTATGTTTGAAAAATTATAAATTCTCGCGAATTTTACATACTTTTGTAATCCCTTTGAATCTTTTTAGCAAAAGCTGTCCAAAATCGATAAATAAATCGCGTGCGGATCATGGTTGCCAGTAATAAGAAACTTTCAAGGAAACAATTCATTGACTGACAATCTTCTAAGTTAGGCAAATGCATTAAATACACAACAATTGATATAGTTATTGAAATAAAATATAAATTCTGAGACCGGACTCTTTGGTACGCGTGTCATAATTCAAAATTCGGTTGTGTCTGATTGCTTTTTTAAACGCAATTAAATTGAATGAAACGTATGCAGTTTCATGAATTCGTATGTATCTGACTGCAAACCGCGACGTCACATACGAAAATGTGATTTACAAGCTGCGACGAAAGCACGTTTGCCATAAAGGATAATTGTATTTTCTCATAGTGTAGTGGTGTATTGCACACACTTGCACACACCGTGTGTAATCTATACATATATGTATGGCCGCTTTTCAGGTACTCTTTAATGAAAGAGGCGGATGCTCTACAACGGTTCGTTTAAGTTGCGAGCTCCAATCCTGTCCAAGTCTCTTATTCTTTTTTTTAAGCGTGTAGTAAAAAAAAAAGTCGAGACTGAAAAGGCTAAAAGAGAAAGCGAGCGAATTATTTGAAATGAAATTATGTTGTCTTCCTTAAATTAAAGCATTAAAAGTACAAACGATTTCAAACTTTCATACTTCCAATAATTACTTCTCTCAAAAGTTAAAACGAAATACCATTTCCAGCTATATTAAGGTTTCAAATTCAAAATACTCTGTTGGTTCAACGAAATTCTTGTTGATTCCCAAAAAAAAATGTTCTCAGTAATGTCTGTTCTTTTTTAGTCAGCCAACAGCTTTTTGCGGAAAAGGTTAAGCATAGTTCTATGTGCATTGAAGTGAAGAGCGATGTTCGTTGTAATACGTGGAAACCACACAAAAACCTGCTCCGGTCTCGAGTATTCCGAGAAAAGATTAAGGTAATCCCACCTGATAACGCTCATTTCAAAGGTTTCAGCAGATTAATTGGTGCATCGATCGATAGTCATTTGGACAAATTAATAATACAATCTTTAGAAACCATGTTGACCGAAATTATATAAATTCTCTGATTGGAACCTAAATTGATTTAATTATATCGATGTTGATAATATATCCTCTCCCACATGAAAAAAACGGGATATATTAATGGATATTAAACAATGGGTCAACTATTTTGATATTTTCATGTAATATCTAAATATTAAACCATAATAGCCAGATATTACGGCAGGTATTTATATCTTCTATATAGGAAATAAAGATTATACGAATATTTGGTTTCAACAAACCTGATACTAATTTTGGTATCAATATTCTAATAAACTTTGTTCTCCTGCAAATACTGTTTCAATAAATTTTGTGTAAATATGTAACTTTAGACTCCCTAATGTGTAAGCTTGGGATTGGTATTAAAACGTGAGTTTACTTTCAACCATGAATAGTCGTAATCCACTTCCCCTCTGTCTTAATTGTTAGCTTAATTGAGAGGATACCCTTCAGTTTAATAATTAAGTGTTTACCTTCCTTATTCTCTTACTTCGTCGTTCTTCATCCTGCCATTCCTTTCCGCCCCTTTCTCCCGCTTTTTGACTGTATATCTAAGCTAATTATATTACACGCCTTCACTGTAAAACTACATCACTCTGTCCATGTATTTTGAAATTATTCACGGTATATAAAGGCATAAAAAAAGGATGACGTTGAAATTTTCGCTTGAATGAAAGCACAAATTAAAACTCCCGAGATTACAGGACACCTTAATATTCTTTTTCCTGGCTCAGAGCGTATCTCAGTTTTTTTAGTCTTACCGCGAGCGTTAATAAATTATCCTCTTCTGTATTAAAATCAGCTATTTGTAACGCGAGGCACAGCCCGAATCTCGTCAAGCTAGTCCATATTGAGTTGTTATAAAAAAATTAATAGATGATAATCTGAATTCCATGTCGTAAAAACGTCAACGTTTTAATAATGAATTCATCTCTGAAATGAAAAATGACATTTCAATGATAAGCAGGATTATAATGAATGGATTCTAAGTAATTTTATTACTTTCAGATCATCACCTCCATTTTTATCCCTATTCAAGCGAGGCGAATGGTCATAAAACTCTTGTAAAATTGAATATATAAACAGCAATATCGATTTCTAGTAGTAACGCGTAATATTCTCCAACTGTTGTGGAAAATAGTACGTTCAGAGAGAACGTTGAAAATTGTATTCTAAATTCTAAGCATTCGATCGTTAAAGAAAAAAAAAAAAAAAGAAAAAAAAACGAAGGGTAAGTGTTATTCAACAAAGATCAATCAATACCAAAAAAAGAAAACGCGTGTGCTTACGTGGTGTAACAATATTCCCTATTATTCCACAGTGGTCTTTTCTGAGGGAATTAAAACAAAATTTGAAAGAAAAAGTACCGATAATTCGTACCACGGAATATTATTATAAGAAAAAATGTACATATAACTTAATTGAGAATTGCTGATGATTTTATGAGTATAACGGTATATTTTTGTATTCTTTTGGTCTTCATCATTAGCACGTCAGACCTAAATCGAACCGTGTTGATGAAAAACCTAAAATCAACAGAGAAATACTTGAGATGATATTCTTTTCCGGGAAATTCACACATTGGGAGATTTTTTGCCCTCCGGCGAAAAGAAATGTTTCATTATGTGTGACTTTGAGGCGAAATATTAATTGCCTTCGAAAAACTGGGTAAAAATTCCTCATTGCCTGGTAGCAAATATCTTTTTTATTACTACTATTTGAAATTTTAGATGCGGATGCAAACAGCATCTATATTTACTTTAATTATTAACCTTCATGTACGCGCTTTGCGTGATTAATTTATCGTTTTTGCATTTTTGCGTTTTTACTAATAGAAATTCAGAGGATTCTCAATAATTTCAAATCAAAAGATTTAGAGATTTTTTATGGTGTTTCAAAAGTATAGAAAATAATTGAGTATTTGCAAATTTTGAAATATAGAAACTTGTAATTCCTGGTCTCATTAAATCTCATAAAATTACTTAAAATTCCATGAAATCTCATTAAATACTCTAAGATTCTTTAAAATCCAAAATCTCACCAAATCATTTAAAATTTTTGAAAATAAAAGTCCTTAAATTTACTTCATATCATAAAATATCTCAAAATCCCCTAGAATTACTTAGAAGCCCCCAAAATATCATCAAATCCCATAATATTACTTAAAATCCCTCAAAAATACCGAATATCCCATAAAATATAAACAAGATATTTGACAAAGATGTGTTCAAAATATAGTAACATTACTTTTTAAGCAAAAAAATCCCAATACATTACTCGTATGTCTTGTATAATTTCTCGACAGTAAATACATAAAGAGGTCAAAAAAAAAAGTGAAAGGTGCAGAAAAATCGTGAATTGCACAAAGAGAACAAAGGGGAGTAAGTAATGTTTGCTCGTAATCAGAGTTATTTAGTACTACATTTCGGCGCCCGTACTGCTTTTTCACAGACAACCGAAAAAAAGCGGTACCGTTAAAAAAATGTTCAGTGGAATGAGGAAAAGGGATCCACTTGACGAAGAAAAGATATAAAAGAGGGAAAAGAGGGAAAGAGGCAAAAAGGTGGATTTAGGGAGAGCGAAATTTTCGTTTGAACCCAACACAATAACCCCCTCCTTCTCATCATGACTAGGAAAAGTTACAATGGACACTGTAGAACTCACATGCGGAAGCTGCGGAAGTACCGCAATAATTCATGCTAATTCTGAAATAGAGATAAGAGCGGAAGGAGAAAAGTTAACGCGTGAGATGAGGTAGCAGAGTAAACAGTGAAAAAGTGAGCTTTTGTGTTCTCATAGCGAAGAATGTAAGTGTTCTATATAAACGATCAAATGTGGAAAAACAGGAAGCTTTAAGCATAATTTCCCTCTTACAAAAAAGGCTTCGGTTCATTCTACGAAAAATAAATAAGAAATTCAACTGTGAACTAAATGGGGGAAGATTTCTTTTAATGACTTGCATTTTGGATATTATTGTGTCACCGCCAACTTAATTACCACGCATATTAATCTTTATTAGAATTGCAAGGGATTTAAGGACATTGTCAATGATTTAAGAAAAGATTTCGTTATTAAATCGAATTTTTAAAGATCGAAAGAATTATTTTCGAGCAAAGTAAGTTAGCATAATTGTTGGGATACGTCGAATGCAGTTATATACGTTTCAATCGAATCGCGAAACCGTGGTGGATCACCCTGTTACATGCAAATCCCATTTGCAAAAACTTGTAATTTCGTATGCTCGGCCAGCTTACCTGAGCGGAACACGCGAATGCTTCCGAACATCCTGTTAAATATTTTATGATCATTGACCGGTTTACGAGTAATGATCTACTTATGCATGCGATACTTTGTCCAGACGAACACATGCCAAAATTATATTTTCACAGATAAAAGCTGATAAAAGTATCAGCTGCATTGATGGTGAAAGATTTTTATTTAATAGATTAGATTAGATGAATCATTTATTTACGCATAAAATGTGTATCCGGCACGACAAAATTTTATCATCGTGCTTTCCGCATGAAACGTATCTGCATAGTTGATAAATCTATTTATATAAAATCCGCCTGTTTTGGTTATGAAACTTGTTTGTGTAAAAGTATCTGTTTGTGTGATAAAGACTTGCAGGGCGTATAAAACGCAGAATGAAAAGTCTAGTTACCATAACAAGAAATAATTGTCGGCGAAAAAAGTGTGAATTCAATTCTGAAGTATAAAATTCTGAAATCATAAATAAACTTTTGTAAGTATCCAAATACCATAACAAACTAATAATTAGTAACCAATTGTACAGTTTATTCACGTACACATTACAAAAGAGGTTGAGTTTGAAACTAATAACAATTCTAAAGTGGGAAGCTGTGAAATATATTCTCTAACTACTCGTTATTTCCTGCACAACAATAGAATTGTGAATTAATAATGAACGAATATACTAGGTTGGTGCAAAAATAGTCACGGTATGAAATTATGAACTTTAATGCAGTAGAGCCATAAGCAATGCAGAGAAAATTATTTAGTGAACAATAAAACACCTTTGGAATTTTCGAGTGGTATTGTAATTACCTGAACCTTACTAACTATTTCCCCCAGCAAATTAAATACTGACACAGTAAAACAAACAGTTCCCAAAAGTTTCAGGTAAAACACCCATTGTATATTTGTGGTAAAGAAGTTTGGAAAACTTTTCTTAATTATTGATTAGCCGAAACAGCGAAATTTCAGTAGAAATCGAACGAGAGAAGCGTGCAACTCGTGCGTGCGGTCACAATAAGTGAATTAATTGTTCTAATTTACATTAAGGACTCTCAGCAATTAGTGTGAAAAAGATAAAAATCAGTGTGTAAAAATTTTTCCAGTCATTTAGATTGAATAAAAGTTTCTGTCTTCTCACTGTCAGTTAATCAAAGTCGATTTAATCGTAAAATACATATTTCGGCATAAATTAAAGTTACAAAACGCGACATTTATTCCTTATCGTAATATATTCACATTATAAAATAATGCTTCCCATCGGATTTTATTTTTATGTTTCCTCGCGTCGCTTCGTATTGAATATTTCTTTTCCTAAGTGCATATGCATGTTAGCCAAAAAAGAGAGTTAAGAGCTTCTCCCTGAGACGAGGGGTAGAATAAAGTATGTGATCGTGCCTTAAGGTCGAAGCTATCAGCTGAAAGGTGTACAGCTGAACCGAATACTTATGTATCCATGTGGATTTCTTTTCTCCCCTCGGCTGGTTTTCTCACAAGTCATCTGTTCATCCCTTCAATATGATAAGACGAGCGTTTAATACAAGATGTTTTCCTCTAGAATACATATAGTAACTTCCTTTCATCTTTCGTCTTGACGGTGCTCCCTTTCATGAATTTCTTCCTCTTTCTTCAATAGAAGGAAGGAAGAAAGAATGAAAATCTACCCAAAGAATTCTTTCTTGATCACAAACCACAGGGCAGAGCATGCCCTTAAATATGAAACATATACAATTTCACTATTTGAACCCTTTGAATCCCATCGATACAAATATGGGTCAGGGCACATACCTTTGTAAAAGTTTTCACAATAAAAGTTCACTTCCTTTTTAACCTTATTAAAAATATAGTAAGAGAAGAAATGTTTAAAGTATAAAAAGTGACGTCAGAAGAGAGAACAGTGCATTTTAATTAATTAACACGTCCACTCCAAGTAGAGCGTTGAAAAGGCTAGCTTTTAATAGAGTGGAAAGGTATTGTGGCTTTTCCTTTCCAGATTGGCTTACTTCCTTTTTTCTTTGAGGTTTTCAGCTTTGATATTTTTATTTTTACCAGGTAATCACTTTTATTAAATGCATTTGTACTTTCAGGCGCTGCAGCACACGATGAGGAACTGAACTAGAGGACCATACCACGTCACCATGAAAATACTCCTGATACTGGTGACTCTCGTGTTGGAGATTCAACTTTACTTCACGGGTGAGATGAGCATTCTCTTTGAAGTTGCATCTTTTTACTCGTGAAATTAATTAAAAAATAATTCTCTGTGTAATGCAATGTATCAAAACTCATCTTAACATTATGTTACATATATTTTTTATTAATAGTGCAGTATGCACAGACCGCAGCACAAAGAGAAATAATGTAAATGCATAAATCAGGCCAGTATAAAGGTAATTTGTAAACTTTACAAAGTTTCGAATCTTTGTATTGAATCGGCGAACATTATGTTAAAATTTCAGTCATGCATAGTAGTTTATCATTCGTGAGCAGGAAATTTTCAATAAATCTATGTTCAGCATATATACGAAGTTTGAAAACGCTTAACTGTGTGCAAGGTACCGTGCAATCGATTGCCATATCGAATAAATTATACGTGGTCATTTGAATTGCTGGAATAGATCCAGGAAATACACAGCCAATCCTGCCCTCGTCGCTTGTGAAGATTTATTTTATGGGCGCAGTCTTTGACTCGTAGAAAAAAAATGCGACGAAGGAAAAGAAAGTCTTCCGGTTGTCGAGCGGTTTGCCAAACTCGTCGTGCCAAACTTCCGTGCTTACATTCCAACTGAGTCATTTTCCCGTCTGCTCAGAAAACACTTAATACACTTTGCTTAGTTGATGGCTGACAAGTAATTTCCGGTTATCGTGTTGCTGAAAACCACCAAAACTTTAACATCGTTAACTCAGCTAAAACTTTTCGCCCCATCGCGAGCAAATTGCTATATCTACAAATGGTCTACTGTTTAATTCAATTTTCTAACCCTTAACTGCTGCGATATTATCGCTGTCACGACAAGAAACACATCTATAAATTTGTCCACATTTGTCAAGGTTTTAGGCGGTAAATAAGTAGAAAGTTATAATTGATAGCACGCCATGAAAGAATTAATTTAAATTATAACATATTAATTGAGGCGCGTGGTCGACAAGTGAAGTTTTGAAATTTTTACTTTCCTGTCCTTTCAAATTTCGTTATTCATGCAGAAAGATGTAAGGATCCCACATTTTAAACTATTGATCTCTATTTATAGCAAATATATTAATAGCGATTCTATCATTCTAAATATTCATTGGCAAGAATATTGACTTGCAAAGTTTAAATTTGTGGGAGCTCCGGGCACTATAGAGAACAATAGACTGTCTCTGTCAAATGTTCTGGTACTATATATCTGGAATTTATTCAAATTCACAGCAACATGAATATTGAATAGGCCTAACAGGATTAGCTGAGAAAATTTATGACTGCAAAGTTCTCTTTCACTATATAAGAAAGAATAAACGTGTTCTCTTTTATTTCCCAGTTTCCCTAAATCATTTTCCAAACTTCTTTTTCGAGGATACTATGTGCAAAAATGAACTATTCAATAAATATGTCAGATCTCGTAAAATGATAGTAATTCGGGAAGCAGATACAATTTTATGTCCGGTAAAAATTCTACTAAGTCGAGTTTGGCAGGCACGTAAAAAAATAAGTCTTGCCATAAAAGAAAGTAAGACATGTTTAAAACAGTGCTGTCTATTTTATGATAAAAGGTGTACTTTTTCTGTATAAATATTAAAGTTGCCTGAGGGATAAAAGAAATGTCTGTTATTCAGAAAGCCGATAATGTCAATATTACATGTAAGTTCAACAATTGATGAAGCTTTTATGTTCACAAGAACGAACGCGCGCTCCGCGCGCGCATTTACGTTCTTTTTCAATATTATATAATTTAATATATTTTATTTCTCTAATCTCTTAAAATCTATGTTAAACTTCGTGAAAATCTCTAAAAATTCCAAGAAACCTTGGTAAACCTGTGAAATCGCTTAAAAATCGTGAAAATCTCTTAAAATTTTCAGAAACTTCTTGAGATTCTTTTAAATTCAATTATAATAATTCAAATACCTTTTATATTCTTTAAAATCCATTAAAAGTATTAGAAATATCTTCAAATTCATGAAAATCTCTAAGAATTCCTAGAAACCTTTTGAAATTCCATGACAAACTTTAAAATCTCTTAAAATTCCCAGAAAAATTCTTGAAATTTTACAGTAACATTTAAACTTTCTTTATACCCTTAAAAATATTACATAGAATTCGTCAAAATCTTTTAAAATTCTTTAACAACCTTTTAAAATCTTCATAATTTAAAAATATTTAGAATTCCTTAATATTCTCTAAAACTTCCACATTTTAAATCCACATTAAAATTTATGAAAATCTCTAAAAATCCCTAGAAACCTCTCAAAATTCCTTTACATTTAAAATCCCTTAAAATCAGTAGAAATCTTATCAAATTCCATGAAATCTTTTAAAATTTCACAAAATCTTTTAAAAAACAGAAAAATCTCTTTAAATACTTTTAAGTAAATTATTAGAAATCTCATAAAATTCCTTAAAACCTCATAAAACTCTTACACAGCTTTTAAAATCCCTTAAAATTTCACGAAATATCCTAAAATCCTATACAATTCAAGAAAATCGTGTTAAAATCCTAAAAATCTCTTAAATTTCGTAAAAATCAACATAAAATCCTTCAACATCATTCTAGCAACCTCTGAAAATTTCTCAACTCTTAAAATATCTTAAAACCATTAAAGATTTCATCAAATTTAGAAATATTTTTTGAAAACCCTTAAGACTTGACGAAAACCTTCAAAATCTTTGTAAATTCTACAAAATCTTTTAAAAATCATAAGAAGTTTTTGAAATTCGTGAATAAAATTCTTTCTAAATTTTTTAATTCCTTATTTAAATCCCACAAAAAACATATTTTAAAAGTCATAAAAGTACCTTGAAGTCTGATTGAAATCTGATCAAAGTCGTGAAAAATTCTAAAAATTCCTATAAACTTCTTGAAATTCTTTAAAATTCTACGATAACATTTAAAATCCCATTATCTCCCATGAAATCTTTAAAAATTCCATAAAATTCCCTTAAAATTCCTAGATTTTCAATGTATTTCGAGTTTAGACTCGTGAAAAAATGATTATTAACGAAACCAAATTCAAAATTTCAAATTCAATTCACGCGGAATTTACGATTCGACAAACATCGATTGTCGAAAATCACTATCGATACTTACACTACGAATCAGGAGTGCGGAATAGGCGTTACGATATTTCGACTTCGACTCAATCATCTTTTTAGAATAGAATACGATAAAAAATGGTAATTTCTGTTTATTAAAAGTTGTATATAGATCTATATACACATAGAAAGTCATAGAAACTAAATGGCTTTTTTCGAGAAAATTATGTTAGACATATTATAATATGTATATTTAGAGCGCAGAGTTTGAAATTCAGATTCACATAGGCCACTTTTTGCGGTGTTCGTGGAGTGCATAAGCAGCACTTGAAGTGCATTCCCAACCGCTCTAGCTCTCGTGATAGTCTGAGTAGGTAATCAGCAGTCACTTAGAAAATCGTTTGCAAAACGCTTGAGACCATGTAGTCTGCCTTTCCAACATCCCTCGTTAGCCTTTAATTTTGCTGGAAAACAATTTTGCAGTGTTCTGTTTTTTAAGAAAGACCTTTCATTCCACGTCACCCAAGGCAGGTATCAAGAAAGAGGAACAGGGAAGCAGTCAAATTTTTTTAAAAAGAAATATTAAAAAAGAATAAATGCCATTTGATTATTATAACTAATGAATCGTAATAAATGAAAATGATGAATTATGGTAATTACTGAGAATAAATAGATTAGTTTTATTCTAGAGACACAAATTTATTCTACAGTTCTATTTGTGGTGTGAGAAAGAAAACAAACGTGTTTCAGCTTGTTATATAAAACAGAAGTTGAAGTTACTCTAACTTTGGTACACTGCAGTGAATTGCTTCAATGAAGACGAGAAAGTTCTCTCAAGTACACAGAGATTACTGTAGAACATATAACCCTGTGACGAATTAAACAAACTTATTGTCAGTGTATTAAAACTACTTGATTATGAGTGCTTAATTAACTGTAAATATAATCTCAAGTGGTCTAGATTTCGTTTTATATTTTCACTCTGCATAAATTTGTTTCTAGGAATTTTTAGAGATTTTCAAGAATTTTCCACGCAGATTTCAAGAGATTTCCGCTTTCGAAGATGTTTTAAAAATTGTAAGGGTTGTTAAAAGGTTTCTAAGACTTCTAAGAGATTTTAAAGAACGCGATTATTTCTTTTGTCCTTCTCACAACTTCAAGTCAGCGGAAAAGCCAATCTTTGCAATAATAATGTATGCAAGATTTTCCTGACATTTCATTACCCCGACCTTTTTAGAGAGTGATTTTAACTTGCATATTTTCCTTATATATTTTCGACGTAAAATCCATCAAGTGAGTAAATGAAAAAATCAATATCGTTACCTCTCAAATGCAGCAAATTACCTTTAGAAAGTTAATTTCTGAACATGAAATGCTGCTTCTATAGAGGAAAAGTAGAAGTGGCACGGGATTTAGCGGACGTCAACTAGGATCTTTGGGAAATTCATGTTCTTAAACCGATAATTAAGGGATAAACCCTTCTAAATACCTCGGCTAAGTTATTCACTTAACCACTTACGCCCAACCCGCTTACCTACGTTATCGCCGCAATAGCGATGGAATTAATTAGGGAAAGGTTGGGCGATGTGAAAATTGTCGTTTACCAGGGTCGAAGGTACTTGTGCTTTAATAGCATGATAGTTTCTGAGGTTTCGATATAGTAGAGCAGAAGCTGCCTTGTTCAGTATGGTCTACAAACTTGCATGCACTTGTCAAGTATCTTCATAAGTGCATTGTTATAACCAATGTCTTAGAGAAATTAACATCAATAAATTCCAGGCATCCAAGAAAACCAATGAGGATCTAGTTACTAATTAATTGCTTATATATTGCGAAGCATAAGTTCGAGGAGGTGAAACTAAACTAGAAACTAATAAATTAATTTTCCGCTTAGACTAAAACTCATTTGTAATCCTAATTGTTTAATATTTTAAACGCTTCTGTAGAAAACTTAAACAAATAAATATTTTTTTAAATATCATGAAAAGTAATCTTTTGCTTTATTGAATTCCAATGAGAACTTTTCGATCCATTTTCAATTTGGAATCTACCTTTGATAAAATAAGCTTTCAGTTCTGGGTCATGTTGTATACAAGGAACAACTATCATGTAATTTGGAAATAGATACGTTAAGTTAATGCGAACATTGTAGGAAGGTTGGATATCGAAATTCCCCAGGCAGTTCTGCTATCACTCGGATCGCTATGGAGTTTGAAAGTCGAGTGTGCTTCAGGGTAAAACCCGCGAGACCTTGCACAGGATTGAGCGTTAGATTTCATTCCCGGAAGAATGATGAGAAACGTGTTTCAAAAATCAACATTGAATATATGTATAATATATCGACCAGAAAACACTAGGGAAATAGTTTAATGAAATATGCACATTGCACAGTGTTCTTCCTTTTTAGTGATTCCACGTTAATTCGATCTAGTAATTAATAAATTGATTTTCGAGAATTATGCGCAGTTGTCACTTTTGTATTTTACTTTTCATTTAGGAAGTCAAGCAAGGCACCAGCAGGAGTCAAGTGCCAATAACGTAGCTCTGACGAGCGAGGATAAAAGCGAAGAGGGTCTAAGTGGACCAGTCAAAGAGGTTCTTGCACAGAAAGGTGGAACCGCTGTTCTGCCATGCAAGATAACTGACCCTGGCGCTGGAATCGTGAGTAAAATTATTCCAATATTTTATTTGGAAACTAGGCCATCACTGGATAAATATTGTTTCAAAATTTCATGAATGGAATTTGATAATTGTCATTTATTTTCTCATAGCAATAAATTCAATAGATCACATTTTAATGAAATTTAATTATTAATTCGTACATTTTAATTTGTACTTTGAAATTCATTCGAACAAAGAAATGGAATGAAGTTGACGGAAATTAATTATATTTAAGGAAATATAAAATTGAATTTTTCTGGATAGTCAACACTGATTTTAATTAACTGAAAAAGTGAATTATTTAAAATTTCATCTGTGAAACGAGTTTGCAGTTTAGTTTTATTAATCGAGTTAAAATTGTAGTTTGATTAAAAATACAGAAATGAGGTCAGAATAATGTTATAGGAATTCCACTGGAAATTGCTTTATGTATGTTTAATTTAAATCAGAACTGGGATATAATCCATCTCTGTGAATATTTGTGAGTAACTTTGTTCACTTTTGAAACATCATATGCTACTGTAAGTGAAACTAGCTTTATGTTCATATACTTGGAGTTATAGCTAAAATTAAAATCACTTTATCGAACTGTTTCTCTATTCTCATGAAATATGAACAGTCCATGTTTGCATTGAAGTATATTATTTCTTCTCATTCTCCACATAATAAAAAGCATATCTATAATAATAATAAATGAGTGAAAATGTTTTTTTTTTATCAAATATCTGAATAAACAACAGAAAGGCCCTGTAACTTCATTGTTATTCGTAAAACGTGCATCCAATTGGCTGATAATATCTGACATAAATAAAGCTGAGTGTATGTGCTATATATATATATATATATATATATGCTGATGCCTATTTTTGTTGAGATTGGAAGAAGATGAATAGCGTTTAAGATAACGAAACTAACTCTCAGAAATAAATCGCAGCGATTAACATACGAATTAATTGCTCTCTTTCTGCAAATCTGAGGGGAAAATTTTCATACATGCAAGAGAGTACACATATACATAAGCATTTTACTCATCATATTACTGACACATTCTCAGTCCTATTCCCGTCTTCATTCAATTTTCATTTCCGGCCGACTCGCACACATTAGACTGATTTTCACTTAATTTCCGTTTCCTTCTCCCACGTTTAAGTCAACGGTCCCTCCCGAATAGAATTTCTGCGGTTGAATCAAGTTTACTTGGTACTCTCGCTTTCTTTTTCTAAAGTACTAGAATCTACGAAGCGAGAAATTCTCATTTTAGAAAAATATGTGCCGAGTATTTTGAAAAAATCGATTGTTCTTAAAAATTTTAACATTAGAATTAAATTTTCATTGAATTTTAACATTTTTAAAAGTTGAATTCAAGTCAAAAATATAAGAGATTTTTTAAATATATTATTCAGAGAGTTATCCTACACACATTTTGAACTCTTTTATTTCAATAACACAGTTACAGAACTGCGATTGAGTTCCGGTTTAAAAATTGTGGGATTGATTGCCATCATGAAACCAGTTTGTTGAACTGGTACAGTGAATGTAGCTGATGGATTGACAATTAGTTCCTCGTTTTACAAACTAGTCATTGATCCTATTTCGTCGAGCTTCCAATTTGCGTACAAAATAGAAAGCTGCGATAATCGAGTCCGCTGAATTTTATTTTGCTATTATACTTTTAATCGAAATTTTGTTCAATCCAAAATAAACAAAGAAGATCAATTTTTCATTTCAAAATATTTAGAATATCTAATATTTAGAATATCTAATATTTAGAATATTTAATATTTAGATTTCTTTATACATACATAATATTTATGAAGATAAAGACATAAATTTTACGTCCTCCAGCTTTTATATTTGTATAAGATATCCTGAAGGGTATATCTGATAAGAAAGTATTGCTTTACGCTTTTTAAATCCTCTTGGATCTGGATTCTGTTTTCTTGAGCCGTTGAAGTGTAAAGTCGCGTACTTTTGCATAGGCATTTTCAAGATTTGTGCTGACTCCTCGCCAAAGGTGTCATTCTGAAACTCTGGCGAAGTGTAAAAATAGAATCAGAAATTTTATTTGCCACACAAGCGGAAGCAAGGGAAACTTCCGGAGTCTAGGATTGATTCACATTTCGAATCTCATATTCTATCCCGCGCCTCGATAGTGCGAAAGCTTTGAATAGTATGTGAATATTTTTGAATATTTTACAATAAAGTCACGAGCGATACGCTCCCAGATGCCAAAATGAAGAAGTTTACCAAATATAAAATCTTTGATGGGAAAATATTTGGAAATTTAATGGAAGAAATGGAAAAAGCAAATTTCAAGGATTATAATTTAAAAATCTAAAATAAGGAATATTCTCATTTCCATGCTGATTAATTTATTTATCTAGAATTTGTTAAATGGAGCTCATCACAGAGCTTTCGAAAATAATAAACATATATTTTCCTTCGATTTCAGGGAGAGATAATTTCAGTTGAATCTCATTAAAATACTAATGACTTTTAATGAGATTCAACTGAAATTATAATAACGTTGAACTGGATTTATTCTTTTGCTATAATATAACAAAATTTCATATAAATAAATATAAAATTTGAACGTTGAGCAAAGATAAAGAAATATATTTCATCGATAATATTTTCCTTAATCGCGTCTGACCAAACCTTTACTCTACTACTTACTACGTGAACCACTTACGTATTCCGGACTCGTTTTTGAAACGCAGATCTTTGAAAAGTTGTGTGAATTGCCAAAATGTTTCTTTTCCACATTTTTTGTGGGAGAAAGTTATAATAGAAATTTGGTATTCCTGTATAGATAAAAACATCTGGTAAAATGATCCCTGGCCCTGTTTCTTATTCCCTTTGTTCATCCAGAACAGTTTTCGTAGTGGAATACAGAATAAAATTACCAGAACACTTAATATCTAGTGTACGATGCTGTAGTTAATGACATCAACATCAATATATGCAGACGATAAGAAAGTAAAAATGCAATACAAGTTGTCGTCTGTGAAGGCATTTACTGAAAAATCCTTCTACGGAGAGAACACATAGTACACCGGGTGTGGTGCATTCCACACTGAGAGACATATGAATAAAACATGAATTCATCTGCGTCTTGTGTACCTTGGAAGGAAACTTAAGAAGGAAGTACTGATGAAAGAATGAGAAAAGAACTGAGAGGCGAATCGAGGTTGGAGATAAGATATCCGGCCTTACGAGACTGTTCTGCATAGGTCATCAAAAGACCTCTGAGAAATCAAAACATGATAAAGTGAACTCATGGAGATTTGCAATTTGGTGTAAAATTACCATTGAGAAACCACATTCGTTATTTGAAATCCTCTCCAATTCACAGGAAGCAAATAAAAATAATTCCATAAGCGAGTGTTGGAATATTAAGTGATTAATATTAGAAATCCAAGCATAATTATAAATTTTTCTAATATTTGATTAGACTTTATGTTTCAACTCTGGTCGTGATTACATAAAAAAGCTGCTCCAATGAAAAAATCCAATTCGGTATAAACCTTGTGGAAAAGAGAATGATTACTAAACAAATATTTTACTACCCTACATATTCATATAGCTGATCTGGCAACATGAAAATACGTGTCTAGCGAGAGAGCGAAATTCCGTTTAAGTACTCTGTACCTCATGATGAAAATTTTATATTATTTTAGTATATTTTTTTATGAATACTTGTAACAAGTTTTAATGCCAAAAAGTGTGGGTTTAACTTTGAAAAAGTCTTTTTTAGAAATGAGTTTAAACTTTATATATACACATATTAAATGCAATTGTATAAATTGACTTTTGTTATTAAATTGCAAGAAGTGTCAAATACCAGAAAGAGGATATCATACTTCTATTTAATCTAATATAAAATGTCTTTATTTATTTCGCTATCAATATTTTAGATGTCCTAGTTATATCTTTATTTTACGAGAATTCAGTAACGGATGAACAGAAATTGGCTTCTACTCAACTTTGATAGACCGACGGTTTCCATGACGTGCTTCCGCTTCGTAAAAAGAGGTCCAGCGGGAATTCCAGATAGGTTATCGTTCAGAATCCTAAAGTATTATACGTATATATCTATAAAAAAAATTTAGATAGAGTTTCCGTTCAGATAATTTTAAAACGAGAAATAACTGGAATATGAAACGATTGAGTTGGATAATATCTGCATATATAAAGATTAGAATTCTAGTTTCTAAAACTTCCTTGTGTTTTATCTTTTAAAATACATTCATAAATTCAGTGACAAATTTTGAATGGACTTCTTACAAGTATTTCCTTTATTCTTGAGTAGAAAGGAAATAGATTGCGAATAAAGCCTTGGGCAATTAAGAGGGCGAGGAAAGTGGTTAAAGCTGAGGTGATTAATTGATATTCCAGAGAAACAGTTATTCTCTGTCGAAAGGGTCAAGTAGCAGCGAAGGTATTACTAATTTTTTCAATTTTTAGTAACATTATACAGAAATTCTTTTACCAGTAAATAAAACTTAAGATAAAAATAGTTTACAATTAATAAAATCATTGTATGTGAAGTTTACTTGAGAGTTATCTTAAAATCGGTAATTCAGGAAATAAAATTAGAAGTTCATGATCCTGCATCAATATAAGAACAAAAAGAAATTTGTCGTTTTATATACAACACAAGAAATAGCTATGCTATTTCACATAAAGCTTTATTCGGACAGGTACTCAGAAATTTATTGGGTCTATTAAACATTTTATTTCTTCCTACTAGAGGATTTATTTGCAAGTAAAAACTGAAAATTACGATCTCTCGTTTGTTTTCCGGAGATCAAAATTTCTTATAAAGTATTCACAGTCTTTCAGAGATTGTAAAAGTTTTAATAGGCGATCTGCTGTAGTACCAATAAGTATGGAAATCCAACGGCTTCGTCAGAATTAAAGAACAATATAAAGAGATTTACTAAGATATTCTAGTAGCCCTTAAATACTTTTACTGTTATACTTTGTTTCAGTAACGTCATGGCAATTTAAAAATGTATTTCTGTCACAGTTTTTCTGTTTTCTATTTTCAATTTTAAAGATTTTAAAGAATTTCAAGGGATTTTAAGGTTTTTGCAATGTGAATTATATTTAAGAACTTCCAAATGATTTTAAGGGATTTCGAATTATTCTTCGTAAAATTTAAAGAGATTTCAAAAGGTTTTTGGGAGTTTCGAGGGATTTAAAGGGATTTCAAATGTTCTTATCGAATTTCTAGTAATTTAAAGAGAATCATCAGATTTTAATGATTTTTAAAAGGTTTTATGAAATTTTATGAGATTTATAATAATTTTAAGGAATTGCAAATGTTTTTCAGATAAAGATTTTATAGATTTTTAAAGGATTTCATGGAATTTCTTGAGATTTATAATAAGTTTAACGAATTTCAAGGTATATAAAGGGATTGTAAATGATTGTAAATGAATTTTAAGAGATTTTCACGAACTTTAAGAGATTTCAATGAATTTTAAGGGATTTCGAATTGGTTTTCGTGAAATTTAAAGAGATTTCAAAAGGGTTTGGAAGTTTTGAAGGATTTAAAGGGATTTTAAATGTTCTTATCGAATTTCTAGGAATTTAAAGAGAATCATCAGATTTTAATGATTTTTAAAAGATTTTATGAAATTTTATGAGATTTATAATAATTTTAAGGAATTGCAAAGGTTTTTCAGATAAAGATTTTATAGATTTTTTAAGGATTTCATGGAATTTCTTGAGATTTATAATAATTTTAACGAATTTCAAGGTATATAAAGGAATTGTACATGATTGAAATGAATTTTAAGAGATTTCAAAAGATTTCTGGGAGTTTTAAAAAATTTTAAAGGTTTTTAAATGTCTAATTTCCAGGAATTTTAAAATAAACAAGACATTTTAACGATTATTAAACGGTTATATAAAATTTTTAAGAATTTTCGGAAATTTGATGAGATTTCCAATAATTTTAATAGAATTTAAAGAATATAAAGAGATTTTAAATTTTATGGCAGAATTTTAAAGAATTTGAACGGATTTTAACAGAGGTTTAAGACTTTTAAAATGTTTTATGGAATCATTAAGATTTTAGAGTTAATTATGGAATTTTTTTGAAGGATCTCAAAGATAATATTAAAATTTTAAGGGATGTTAAGAAACTTATGATTTTGAAGCTTTTCAGGAAATTTTAAATGATTTTAAAAGGAATCTAGGAATTTTAAGAAATTGTATCGAACGAAGATTTTTCTAAAATTTTAAGGGACGAGCAAACGGAGCAAACTTTACTTCCTCCTCTTAATCGCGTGCGATTATTTTATTTACTTTCTGACAACTTCAAAACATTCAAAAGAAAGGATACTTAATATTTATGGCGTTCACTAAACTCATTAGAGACGATTAAATCAGGAATGTAATAATAAAATGCCGCTTTAGTTTGAAATCTTCGTCATAAAATACAAGATAGGCGATTGTCGAATATCTTTGAAAGGTATGTCGTGGAAAGGGGATTTTGGAACCTCGTAAAATTTCGTGATTATACATTATGCGAGTCAAGCACGTTTGACTATGTCGACAAAAGGCGGACAAACGAGGATGAATCTCGACAGTGCAAGATAAATCACATGATAACGTCCTTGTATGATAAAGGCGGTAGCTTTGCCGTCCGGGGGTTACGATGCCTTAACATTTTACGCTGCCAGGCTTCCGTCGTAACATCGTTCCTAGCATCATAATCTGGCCCTCCCACTCACTTTCTGTCAACCCTTGTACAGTAATTAGGACACCTTGGAAGACAAGAAATAAACCTCGTGCATAATTATTTCTTTGAGTATTTCTCTGACAGCTTTATCTTGGGATAATGATTTTAGATGAAATAAATTTTCAACTAGATGATTAATCATTAGTCCTTAGAATATGAAAATTCAATTTTTATATCAATATTATTCAATATTAATTCAATATAAATATTCAATATTTCTATAGAAATAAGTGGGATTAATTAGTTTAGGAGATTCCTAAAATCTAGTCCACAATCTATGTTTTGGAATAAAACTGAATTAAACGTAAAGATTGGGAAGAATATCACGATGTCAGACAATTAACGATTGAAGGAGGGAGAAACAGAGAAAAATAGTTTGATGGAATTCTTAAGACACCTAAAGGCCGTAGATCTATGCCGAGACATTGAGTTTCCTCATCCGTACGACTTTCTTCTTTTCTTCTTTCATGGATGCCGAGTTTAAACAGATCTTCATTGTCTCTCGCTACTGCCTCAGCATCTTATTCGCGCGAGAAAAGGAAAACTGCAAAAAAAAAAAAAGTGGTGCTTCGCAATGTATAATCTCTGCATTTTAAATCCGTACGTTTTCACGCCTTTAATCCGGAACGCTTCAAGAAAGAGAGTAATTTCTGTTTAATTTTAAAGAACTTCAACCTTTCATTTTAAAATTATCTGCAGAAGGTTTTTTGCAAAATTAAAACTTTTTTTCTCTAAAATATGGGGGTCTCTACTTGAAGATCTATTAGATAAGTCCAGAGACTAGAAGAATAATAAGGTTATCTTAAAGATGGCTTTGTTACACAGTATGTGATTTTATCATCAAAGCCTTTAATCCCTTGAAAATGAAATCACTCTGGAGACTTGCTTTCTTCTTATCTCTAATGCGGAGTATAATGATTACTAGAGCATCCTATCTTTAAGTATCCTCCTTTGCTCCTGACTTTTGTTTATTATCTTTGATTACGAAAGGATTATTCTGGATAATTGAAGGCAGTTCAAATCTTCAAACTGATAAAACTAGATCAATTATTAATGGTAAATGAAAAAAAAAATTCATATACAGTATTGAGTCATTGACAAGGCTACTAATATTGATAGAACTTGTAAAATTATGTTAAAACTTGTTTATTATATAGTCGGCAGTATAATAACTTTTATGTCCTCCCCAGATTTAACGAGCTTGTCCCTGTCGATAAACTCTACCCTCAATATTAAATTTTAAATGATTAGTTGATGCACCTCGTAAGTAAAGTTAGTATATGAAAATATTAATACACCTGAGTAAAACATTATTTCATATGTCTTTGCATATTTTACGTGACATATTAAGTGTATGAAACCTCCATTGTTGCATTCAAATTGCATTCTCTTAAAGGCATTTTTATACCAAACTTTGTATTTTCGTAATAGCCAATTTTATAACCGTTACATTCTGAGAACCACAACCTGTGTAGGAACATTTAGAAACCCATTTGAGTACCACAATAGTTCCATTTAAACTCTTAGTCTAAATTAAAGTCCCTATCCTCTAAACAGATATATCCCTTTAGGAACATTTAACTGATCCTTAAAGCTTAGTTGAAGGAAAGTTTAATTATACGTAATTTCCAAATCCTTGTCTCAAATACGCATATTATTCTTGACGTAATAAAATATGAGTTTTCAATTAGAAAATTCGATAAATTTCTTCGTGAAAAGAAACATTAAAGTTATGGGTGTGGCTACGCAAATTAGATTTTCATTAAAGGAAATTGCCAGCAAGGTAAACTTATAAATCAGGTTTTCTCAGACTAGTCTTCTTTATAGCAAATATATCTTACGACTTACTAGCCTTTAGGTTTTAAGATTTTGAAACGAGATTCCCTTGGAAGAGATAATTAAGCCACAAATTTTGTAGATTACAAGAAAAAGCTCTTTAGACTTTGCAGCATCCTTAAAGCAGAAGCCGATATTTAAGACCGTATGCACGTATCATGTTACATGCAGTCGCAAAAATGTGAAATTCTCCAACATGAGGAGAATGCTCAAGCTTAATTGGGAAACGTGCATCCTCATCCTCCTTTCGTTTTCTTAATCTCTCAAATGGGAATTACTGTATGGATCATTGCAGGCACGTTCTCGCCGTTATGATCTTCTTTGCTATCGCGTGGAGATCTTAACAAGCCGCCGAGAGCCCATTTATGGAGGAGTAGCAGGACCACCAGACGATCGAGGAAATTTCTTCGATGTGAAAACTTCATATTTTATATTCATTGAACTTCTCGCGCCAAGGAATTGATATTACAATCAATAGTACTCGTGCCGTTTCATTCCTTCAAACGACACACCATCAGTAGTAGTGAAAAATAAAGTCTACGGGAATACGACCTTATCGAATTTTTCATCAATCCATCATATTTGATTCACTTTAATGTTTTAATCTTGGAAAAGTATTAACAGGAGATATTCTTAATCGAAATTCAGTTCTCAATCGATTTTTTATCTATTTATTTGAAACATAAGGGGTGTAATCTCATATTTTAAAAATATACCCGGCTGACTACACATAGATCTTTACCACTGCATATATTCCGGCAGGCCACACACGGACCTGTACTACTGACCCCATATTCTTCATGCAACAACCCTTAATTCCCTCGCTAACAGTTTTAACTTTTTTTTTGTCTAAATAAATATGAACCATTCCTGATGTCTCTCCACTGGCTGACCATACACTGACCTGCACTACTGAACACTTCTCATTCACCCACTCCAATGTCCTCTTCAATTCCTTCCACATATTAATCATGTACTACTTTTTCTCTCTTCCTCTGACCAACATTCACACAACTTTTTTTTGTCTGACTAAACACGGACTTGTTCTACTGTCACCAAAACGGCTGACCCTACATTGACCTATATTAATAAACACTTAATTCATCGCCTCTTTCATATTCTCACATGTTTTTATAGCTCACTAAACAGAAAACTTTACTATTGTTTTCCCACTGGCTGACCATATATTCACTTGTTCTACTGAACATTTTCCTCTTTAATTTCTAAAAATCTGTTTAAAATATCCTTCAAAATCTGGTGAAATTCCTTTTAATTTCGTAAAATTACATGACATTCCTCAACATTACATAAAATGATTAAAATCAACTGAATCAAATCCCTTAAAATTCCTGAGAATCCAATGAAATCTAATTAAAATCCCGTATGCTATAAAATATCGTTAAATATCTTACAACTACTTACAATTCCGTAAAATCCCTTTAATCCCTTAAAAGTACTTGAAAGTACTTAATATTACATCACAAAATATCTTAAAATCCACCATCAAATCCCATAAAGTTACTTTAAATCCCATAAACTCTCACTAAATCCCTTAAAATTCCTATAAATACAATTATATAAAATAAATATAAAATTTTACGTGAAAATCTGTCTCTGATGGTACTTTTAAGAATTGAGTGCATCTCAATTTGGAGAAAGGTACTTTAAAACTCATTTGCGTATTTTATGTATTGGAAATATCGATTTATTGCTCACTAAGATTCGAAGAGAAGATTGTACTTCTAAAGGATACTTTGAAGGAGTTTGGGATTCTTGGTCGCACGACCAAGGCAGAAGGAGCTGGACTAACTTTGTGCTGATTGCGGTAAACTCGAGAAACTAGCCTTACCCAGTAACTTTCGACCTAGCAGAATTCGTGGCCTAAGCACACATACATGACAAGCCAAGTTGGATTTGAGGGTGCAATGCATCTAGAATCTTCGTTTGATTATGGACTTCCCTTGTAGAATCCGAGATTATAACAAATCGAATCTCCGGTGAACCTCGAGTGGAAATTCTACGTAGCTCGAAATTGGCTCCAAATGGAATACTCCAGGCACCGAATCTCCAAATGGAACTTAGATTACAATTTAATTACTCCACTCTCAAATCCAGATATTCTAGATCGTTTCAAAATAGAAATATAATTAATTTTAAATTTCTGTGTGGTCCCGCAGTAATCATGAAACTAGGTCATAACTTGAATATATGATAAGAAAATGTCTTCAAAAAGACATTTAATTAAAAAACCCATTGAGTTTAAACATTATAAATATAAAAAGTAATTATGATTCATGAAAACTTATATAAAAAGAAATAAAACACAGCGTCAAGATTAAATTTTCCTTAATTATTAAAAATATTCCTCTAAAATTCATCTACTGAAGATAATATAAGCAACGGTCTTTTAATAACCTGCGCATAATTGTATATCTTCTTAGATTTTACTTGTTATTATATTACATCTTTTTATTATGTAGAAAATTAAAAATTCCCTCTTAATTTAGCTGCGTGTATATACAAATATTTATTCCTTAACTTTACCCTTTGTTACACATAAAATTTAATCACTTTATTCACGTACGTTTTAATATTATCGTTTTTGATGTGTCAGCTTCATTTATTAAAAATAAAAAAATTGTATACATCAGCTCTACTTAACCATGATTAATGTTGCGTGATGACTTATGAGATGATTAAAAATTTATTGTATAATTATATAAATTTATTTTGAAAATAGGCACTGGACTCTTAATACAGAATTTTTCATAAGATTAGTGTATGTAAAACGGAGAGGCGATCTGTTCAATTTCGCTTTGCATTTTTGGGGTATTCTAGTGGAAATATTCAATAAAATGATAAATCCCAGTAGTAGAGGTCAATGTATGGTCAGCCAGTCCACTGATAGCGGGAAACCAGTAGTAAAGGTCGGTGTTTAGTCAGGCGTGATATATTTTGATTAAATTGGTGCGCTTAATAAACTCATCAAAATTGTGCTAAATATTTTTAAACAAATAGTAATCAAGCTTCTACTCTACAAACTCCAGATCTCTTTACTCTTCTTTCTCGATCTTCACTTTCTCTTTAAACTTTACGGAACTTTTAAACTTTAAGGAAATAGTAGTGTTTTCCCGATTAACGAGAATTGTTCAACAAAGTCGTATTTTGTTTGAAAAAGGGATTTAAAGAAAACGCCATTTACGTGGCGCTTTTGAAAAATCTATACAAGTAAAACGTATAACGACGAGTTAGTGCATAAATCACTTGGAAAGGTAACCATTATGTCAGACAGGTGGTATTTTTAATTAAACTTTCAAGTCGCGTTTCGCAGAACTCTTTCGTTGGTAATTGGATGCTAGCGGCACGTGAAGATAATGGCGGTGCGACGAATGCAGCTTCTTTAAATGGATTTGAAAACAATTAGGCTACGTTTGTGCTACTGCTGAAAACTCCAAATATCCTGTGCAGTTACAGGCAGTGAGAGAGTATCTCGCTAGCATCGAATATTAATTTTCAGAGGCGTTACTGCGGCCCAGTTTCCGCTTTATTGCCACTAAATATTACGAGACCATTAAAACTTTTGTCATTTTCGATTCTTACGTAAAAGACTACTTCTTGCAAAATTTTCCTGATTAAATTTTATGTCCTAAGCGACGTGAAAAGAGTAAATATTTTGCCCTACCCGTAACCTTCAATTAAAACTGAATTTCTAACCACTTGAGTCGTGTGAATTGCAATAAATATTATAAAATTGAATAGTTGCGATTCAATTAATTATACATTAACAAGATCAGTGCTTAATAAATAATAGTTCATTATTACTCGACAAAACAATATGTGTTTGTTTCGACACTGTGAAAAATAATTTGAATTACAGCAATTAATTTGAAAATTCATTCGCTCTTATTATAAACACACACAAAGCAAAATCCGATACTTTTTAGTTAACATCATTGATCCGTTATTGTGTATGTACATAAAATGGCTTTAACAAATTAACGTACGAGAATTATAGGTAATTTACGAGAGTTAGTAATTTATTGATGAGTATACAAAAGTAGAGAAATAACTGTGTGCTCTAGATAATAACAACTATAATTCAATTTTCTTTATCACCTCAAACTTTAAACTGGGATATAATATTGATATTTTATTTTTATCAGTGGTAAGAAAGACTTAATCGTTTTTTTCTAGGAAAGACTCATTAAAAATAACTTGAAATCAAGGCAACTGAAGTAATTAAAAGATACGATTTCTAAGTGAAAATTAAACACATTAAGCTTTCAATCCAGCAGGTAATAGTTCTCAGTTTTCTATTTAAAACTGAAGTTAGAAACTCATTCTAAGTTCACCTAGTTACCAGCAAAGCCTTTTAAATATTTTCTTGATATGCTAAAAGAAAATAATTAACACTGATAAATGTTTGGAAACATTTTTTAATATTATCTTCGCCTAATTTCATTATTTCAGGTCACTTGGGTCAGACGAAGGGATAGACAGTTGCTAACAGTGGCAGCTACAACACATTCTGTTGACTCAAGATTTATGATCAGGCCTTCGATTTCTGATTGGACGCTTCTCATCCATAAAGTGACCCTTGAAGATGCGGGACTTTACGAATGTCAGGTACAACATTTCTTTATGTTTCTTAAAATAAGAAACTCTTTTTTTTCTATTAAAAGCAATTGGGGTAAATTTTAATCATCCGAAGCCAAGCATTTGATCAATAATAAAAGATCAAACAAAATGCCATGCTATTCTATATAATAATATCAATAAAAATGTGATTAACCTTAAGGATGACCGTTACTCCCTAAATGTCAATTTATTTCACCCGATCGCTTAGGTCAGGTATTTTCACATTGAGAACATGTAAGTCAATCTATTAAGAAAATTAGAATATTAATTAAAGATTATAAGAAAAGTCTCAAGGAATATGTTTTTTTTTTCTTTTGGACAATTTCAGGTAGCGACACATCCTGTTCAGAAAAACTTTGCTCGACTTAGAATCACGGAGGCGTATTCAGAGATTCCAGGAGCTCCTGATCTGCACGTCAAACAGGGTTCCAGTCTTCGTTTAGAATGCCAGCTCATGTCAGCCACAGAGCCACCGGTTTATGTGTTTTGGTATCGCCAGGGTCGAATGATAAATTACGATTCTGAACCAGGTGTTGTGGTGGAACTTACAAAGCGCGGCTCTATTCTAATGGTTCATAATACCAAACTAACACATGGTGGAAACTATACGTGTGCTCCCAGCAACGCGAGACCTGCGTACGTCATGGTGCACGTAATCGAAGGTTTGTATTTGAAAATTTATCATTTTCGTGTTTTAATTTTTATTCAACTAGAAATCAAGGCGTTAGAAATTTGTCCCACGGATTTTATAAGATATTATGAAATTTTTTAATTTGTTTCATTTACTTAAGTTTCAAGACATTTAGAATGATTTTAAAGGATTTAATTTAAACGATTTCAAGACATTTCGAACGAATTCAAGAAATTGTATTTTTATAAAGTGTATTTAAGTCTGTTGAAGATTTTCAAAATCCTTGAAATTTTATGAAATTAAATAAAATCCATTTCAAATCTCTTGAAACTCTTTAAATATCTTAAAAGCTTTAAAATATCTCTAAATCCTTTAGAAACATTCGAAATTTCTTGAAATCGTTTAAAATTACTTTTGATTTCTTCAACTCTATTTAAATTCCTTAAAATTCGCTAGAATCAGTTAAAATGTATTGAAATCTTGTAAAATCTACAGAAATCTTTGGAAGTCCCTTTTCATAACTTTTTCATCTCTTTGAAAATTCCCTTCAAATCCCTAAAATCAATAAAATACCAAGATAGCTAGTACAAAACCCTTTTTTTAATTTCCAGAGAGCGCTCTCATTCTCCAAATTACCCCAAAGAGTAAAAAATCCCCGGCGACTTAAACTAATTGTTTAAACCCCATTTTTCCCACATGAAGGTAAAAAATAAACTTTTTAAACTATGTAAATCCACCCCAATTTCTCCAGCACCCCTCGTGTACTTCAGCCAGGCCACCCATCACTTTATAATCTAATTTTCAAGTTCGTACTTTGAATGCAAAATGGATGCTTACATTTCATTGAGCAAATGAATCTCATGCCAAGAAAATCTCCTAGAACCGATTCCCTTCGATTTCTGGAGATTCTCTCAAATCGCCCTTCGAACTCGCGTGCACAATAGGAATGATTATGTCACAGGATTCGAAAAATATGCAATTCAAGTCGGTCGACGACGACGACGACGACGACGACGACGACGACGTCTATATTCGAAGACGGGAGGGTCGGCAAGTGTCAGGTTCGTGACTGGACTCACGAATCCTGGCGTAAAATATAAAAGTCAGCGTGGTGTCGGGATGCCACACTGAATGTCCTACCAAGCTTCACGAGGTCCCGGGACACGTTTAAAATGTCGTTTCAACCGCAACTCCCAAATACGCCTTCTACTTTTCCGCAGTCAAGTCTTCCAAGTCTCAAGTCTGAACCAAGTTTCTAATTTTGCTTTTTCAGAGGAGGAGAAACCAGCGGCCATGCATGGTGGCGACAGGAGGAACTTGAGCCCAGCAATTTTGGCGAGTAACTTTCTCGTGTCCTTCTTGGCAGCCGTCAGCTGGAGGATACCAACTTTTACGAGTCTCTACCCTACGTGAAAAGTGTGTGTCACGAAACAACTTGGGCGAACCCGGGATACTCGCGATCCTAAATTCAAGAAAGGTCCTATGGGTCTTGGCCTCCAGGGGTCACGTGGATCCTCCTCGAGTTTATGGGTTCCCAAAGTACCATCCAAGAAGCAGGACGGGTCAAGTTTGGTTTTCCTGTCGGATCCCTTATCGCGACAAAGTTTATTTTTTACGACATACACACAGGGGAAACGGAAGGAACTTTAAGAAACGCGGAATTTGATCGAAGAATCCTGGTCCTTGATTTGGAATTGATCGGTCTTTCGGGACACTGGTATACTATTTATGTACTACCACAGAGCGAGGAAGAAACGTCGTACCTCTTCGTATTTCTTGTAAATAATTTTATTCACGCTCATTAAAGAGAAGCCTTTCAGCTGTACAGTTCGCATGATTTACGCCTATTCTTTTCTAATCGAAGTGGACCGTTCCGACGAGTGAAACTATGTTACGATATTTCTCTTCCGCGCTCTTCTTCTCTCGTAAATATAGAAAAGAAACTTTTAAGCTACCTTGTAAGAAGTTCGTCTTAAGATACGTGTAATTGGAACGAATATTTTGCTCGGCGACATTTTAACGACGATGCCACTAAACTTCTCCGCGCTGCTGCACTAATTTTCCGACACTGGGTGTCTACGGAAACTGCTAGTGGAAATGCCATTAGTGTGGGAAAGAGACAGAGTTAGCTAGTTGCAGCTGCAACCCTGTGGAAGGGAAGGTGCTCTAACATGTTAGAAAGAATTAGAGGGTTGTTCACTAATGTCGTTTCGGATTTCACAGACTTTTTTCGAGTAATTACAATCAACACTGCAATGATTTGTGAACTAAGGTGGCTCAAAAATACATGGGACTGTGTCCACAGACTTTTTATGGTGTAGCTTACTGTATCTAATCATTTCTGTAAGATTTTTTATTTCCTTCTTTTCAATAACTCTAATGTTTATGTCAATTATTATGAAAATTTTGCAGAACAAATATTGCAAGATAAATCTTTTTATACTGAAGAAATATCAAGTCGAGCTGATGAGGTTGCCACTATTAGAAACCTTATGCATTTATTAAGCCTAAATATATTTTAAATCACACAGGCACATAAAAATCCGCATTAATTAGAATATGATTAATTACAAAATGCTTAACATTTTTTTTTTTTCGTATAGCACGGATTTCAATGATTATGAAGTTGAAATTTTAGTTTAAAAGCATATTTTCCATAAATACTTCTTCCAACGTATTCATCAAAATCCATTTAGCTATTCACGATTTTTTTATCTAAATAATAAATATACTATTGTGGTTTCCAATAGTGGAGACTCTTGAATAATTCTTCCGATAATAATGATAAAAAAAAAGTCATCCAACCAACTCGGAGCTTTGAAGGTCTTGGAAACGAGCTTAGCTTTCGTCTACATCATAATTATTCGCGACGAAGGGAAGCCCTTCGAGAAGTCTGTAATCCACCGATAAAATTTCCGACACCCTTCGGTCCCCTTGAATTGGGCCGGAAAGGGGTGCGTAGAACTTCCACAGCGGTTGCGCCTACAATTTCAGCACCCTCCATAAAGCACCACCGATCCGGAAATAATTTTTGCATTCGGTCGATAAACGTGATAAGCGCGGAGAATGAAAGTGTGTTGAGTGATTTCTGTTTCTATACTTCTCAAAGTTCGACTGCAAATATGGACTCTTTGTTTATGAAAATAAATGCGTGCGTGCGTTTGCGTATGCGTGTAAGGACTAAGTGTTCATTGACATAATGCATGTATTAATTGTTCTCGATAAATGGATTCAATGTAAATAAAGTTCAAGACTTAATAATGACAGTTACAAGTCAATAAACCATTAATCGTCATTTCAGCGCCTCTCATTTATTTCACTCTCTACTATAATTTATTTCCATTGGTTTAAATAGAACTGTCAGTAATCTTACTTTATAATCTGAATTATGAAACGATGGATTAATAATAGAGAGAAATCTTTCTATTTGCAATCAATCGATTCTAAAAATGATACCTCGACATTGACTCAACACAGGTAAGACGATTTTTCTTAAAAAATTCATGAATTCCAGAAGGTCAGGCTACTCTGCAATCAAAAGTCATTAAAAATATATTCCGAGTTGGAACATCATTTGTTTCATCAAAGATTTACAACAATTAACGATTACGCAGAAAAAAGGTCTAGCTTTTGTTATAGCTTAAGACGACAGACTATAAATGTTGAGTCTAAAAACAGATATAAACTGTAAAAAGCTATTTTGGTTCAGACTTTAGTCATACTAGATCTAGTTTGTTTTTAATTGAGCCATAAAGACTTCTTTCGAAACTCTGAACTCGAATATAGATTAATTTACATCTACGAGGGAAATGTATAGGTATTAAGTCGGTATTAGCGAAGATGGATTAAAACGGAAGTTGTATAAGCAAATAAGACGCAAGGTTTCCCACGATTCACCAAAAACATACCCCAAATCAGATTTCGAATTCAATCTCTCCTGATTTCAGTTACGAAAGTAAAAAGAAAAAGTATATCGGTAGATTGGAAAGATTTAATTTAAAAGTGAAACGAAAAAGAAATAAGTAAGAAATTTTTCATAGCTCAGGACGATAGTGGCTCAGAAGTTGGAAGAACGCCCGAGGGACGGCGAAAGGTCGTCGCTTGTACCTGCAATTAGTTTAATAAAAACCCAATTTAGGTGCCAGGCGGTAATCAACGCGGTACGATTCGTGCCTCGTCACGAAGAGGCACTAGCGGCTCTTTTTTTCCTCCCTTCGTCTATTCAAGTTTCCTTTTTTACCTTTTTTTCTAAGTTCCGGGAGTGCGAAAGAAACTTCAATGATAGACGGTCAAAACTTTTTTAGATTTTTTAAATTGAAACACGAGTGATATTGCCGACGAGTTATTTATTGCTTGTGATCTTTCTGTACTTTACAACTCAAATCTTTAACGAGTTTTTGGGAAGTTATTGTCAAAACTTTTGATAAATTACTGTTTGTCTTATTATTTTCTACGAAAAATGTATATATACTTTTTTTCTCTAGTCATGAACTAATTTTTTTTCTATTAATATAAGATTTAGAAGATAAAGTAGATATTAATCATAATTAGTTCGACTATAGCCTGTAAGATTATAGTTTGTAAGCTATAAGCGAAGTCGAGTTATCAAGTTTAGTCGGAACTTGGCTGCACTAAGATACACTTATGATAAGGTTTACGAAAACTTTGCGGAAGTAAACTTAATAATAAGCCTCATTAAAATCGAAATTCATACTGTTTTTCGAAAAATCACCTTAGCAGCTTAATTTTAATTTCTCTGAAAACTGAACTTAGATTATAGCTTTACTTAAAATTTTGAGAGCTGAGCTTCATTTTTTATTCAAGATACAAGAGCTTGGATTAAATTATATTATATTATTAAATAATACGTTCTGCTAAATTTTGCTTAATTAATAAGGCATTATTCTAAAAGAGTTTGAGTTGAGCTTTGTTAGTTTTAATCTCAGCTTACCAATTGAGGAGTTAAAGATTTATTTTAAAACAGCAGAAACAAAGACAAAATTTTGCTGAGGTTTCACTTTGTACGTGTTGAAGTTGCCTAGGTTTATGTGAAGTAAGGCCTGACATTACGCAGTTTACTGCTCCCAAGAGACCTCTCGTGTTCGAAGCTTATCTTGGATAAAGTTACGAGATGGTCAATTCCAAGCAACAATGGCTAATTCGTGACGAACGAGAAACTAAATTCTTCATTGTTTCAAAGTGCCGAAGTATTGCAATATCGAAAAAAATAATATTCATATAAATAGAATTTTTATAAATCACCTTTTATTACTTTAACTTTTATTACTGTAAGCGAGGAGCTTTTATGAAAGGGAAAAGCTTTTTATGAAGATCTACATAGCGACATGAAGTCGCTTGTGAGGGAAAAAATTACCGACAATATTGCAATTATTATTAAAATTCATAGCAATATTGTAATTACTGTACAAATAATCCCCTGGGGTAATAATTATTGCTCGATCGGTAATTATAGTCATCACAGTAAATTTACCGAGTTTTACAATTTTCCAGTAATTAGCTTTAACTTCCATACCTTCAAAATTACTTTTACTATCAATATTCTTATAATTGAGAGATTTTTTCAAATTGCATGATGTAATTTGTCTAAACTTTCAAAGTTTTTAAATACAAGTTCACCAGAAATTTTTTATGCAACTTACTCAGTGCTCTCACATAACTATCATAATATCTGTAATCAGTCTAATTTTCAAGGAAGCAGCTAAAGCAAATTTATACGGTTTGCTTCGTTAGTTGAGTAAAATCTTTTACTTGACGAGGGTAGCAACAACTCCGTCGTGTCTAATTTGAATTAATTACACTTTGTACATTGTTAAACGAGAGAAATAAAAAAGTAAAATTCTTCTGCGCACAATTTTACTTAAATTGGAAAGTAAGTTCCTTGAGATTTAATTTAAAAATATAATACTAATTAGTATCCTTATTTTAGTTCGACTATTTAAAACAAGTATTCATAAGCTTAAGCTTTTTCAAAATCTCTCTTCTTTATAGTTCTTTATATATTCTTTCAGTTTTTGAATAGTATTTTCTCCTTATCGTCATTTCAGAAATTGTTATTACGTTTATATGCTCAATCGATTCAGCAGCATTGCGGACTGCCATGTTCCGTGTCTGAAGATGGAACCTAAGGTAGATATATCTGTAGGACGGCGATTGCGATCCAGATAGTATAAATAGCAAAAGCTTCTTTTGAAATTGGAACTCGGCCCGAATCTCCAGACATATTTGTCCCGAGAGTGGCACAAGCTACGGTCCTGCAAGTTCCGTTTATAGTGAAAGATGCCTCGTATTATCGCCGAGGCAGGCTTACTGGAAAAATATTGCACTTTGTGTTGTGAGGACAATAGTGCACTAAAAAGTTAACCCTGGATATCTTCTCGTTCTTTCAATGACAAGAGGGTCGCTTATTCGTTTGAGCTACGGTATTATCTTGCAGTGATATATGAAAACAGCTTTACCAACAATCCGCCTTATGTCTCAATCTACCAGATTCTCCAGAAGATTACCTTCAACTTCGTGTCTTAACAATCAACAAGAAGTAGGTTAAACCGATCAAATTTAATTAATTATTTATATTAAAGATTTCATAAAAGATTAGGTGCTCTTATTAAAGAGGGAGAGATAATTAATGAAAAATGTACAACATAGTATTAAGAATACAAATTTCGTAAGGTAATAATTCTTGCTGATAAATATAATTCTTTGAATATAATTCTTTGAATAGAATTCGTTGAATAGAATCCACGGATAAAAATTCGCAACACGAAGGTTAGCGATATTTTAGGGTGCACGCAAAATACTAATTTAAAGTAGTATCGTGGTACTTAAGGGGGTTGTAACGAGTGGAGGAAACATATAAGAAATCATAATAAATTACTACCTAAGAAAGTTCAAGTTCTATTACTCAATAGATATTTTCAGACAAAAATCTTACAATCAGAAACAAATTGAAAGTTGTTCTTTTCATCTCAATATTTATACCGGGAAAATTCATCTACTGAATTTTTTCGGTAAAAGTGTCTAAGAGGAAAGGGGATCAGCTATTTAGACACTTAAATGAAAATAATGTGTAATTAAACACCATTTTTTCTCTGGCTGATTCGCCAAATAGAAAAGTTAATTCCTGTAACTCTTCTAATCACGGATCAGTTAGAATTTGTACTTGTGTGGATTACCTTTAAGGAGGTACTTACCGTTGGTAATTACATTAAAGTAATGTACTTTAGCGAATATGGTCTCTAAGAACTGCTAAGAACCGGCCGTTCAAGTTCTACGAAATGAGCTTCCATTCGGAGATTCACATTTCAGATAAGTTGATAAGATTTCAGATAAGTTTTAAGGTTTACTATACTGCCCTGTTTAGGTTTATGTACCCTTGTTAGCCCTAAAAGAAAACTGAAAAAAAATGACCCATGTTTATAATGAGCAATTACCACGTAATGGAGCCTTGCTTAATTAGCCAAGTTTCATTCATGAGAAATGCGAAAATAATTAGAGCGAAAAGATAATTACAAGTATGAGTAATGAGTTAAAGCAGTAATAAAACTTTACTTGAAATTTTATTCTTCTTCAATGACAAGTATTTTAATATTAATATTAAGATTAATAATAATATTAATATTAATTAATTTTTGATTGACGAGATTTTCGAAATAGGTTTCTGGTGGAAATATATAATAGAAAAGGTATCTGGCATGTACTTCATCTTGTAATAAACATAAATTAAGTTAATTTACTGGATTAACTATATTGCATCGTAAAATAAGCCATTAGCAACCGCCCTGTGAGACCAATTTCAAGAAGTCAATACTCTACCCAAACTTCACTCGATCGTTGACGATTCGTGAGGACGTAATGGAACTGCGTTGTATTTTCGATGGGCAAAAGGTCGTTGTCGATCCCCCGCCAATATGAAGAGCCAATAACTTTCATTGGATTTCAACGAGGAGTTGTGAAATTTTGACATTTTCGGTTCGAGTCATAATAGGTATCATGTTACCTCCTACACAAGCTAACAACAAATGGCTTTTCATATACTTTTATAACCCACGCACATTGAAATACTTTTTCCATTTGATATTTTTTTCACCGCGTTTCATTTCACAGATAAAAAAAACTTTCGCATTTTAATCATTTTAAAAGATTCATAGAAACTTAATAAAATGAAAGTTTCTGAATATTGAAATTTCAATAGAATTGAAAATCTCATATAGAAAGAATGTTGATTACATAAATATTAAGTAGTTTTTTGTACCTGGATGAATGTAGATTTAAATACATGAGACATAGTAAACTTCTTTGGTAGAACTCTCTAAAGCTTCAAAAAAAAAGTAGTCTCGCCATTTGAATACACATCATTATCCACTTGCGCAATCGGGAGAAAAGCAACGGTCCATTGAAAAGGAATGGCTTCTTCGATTTGGAAAACTTCTTTATCGTGCAGAAGCAATCTTATGTTAAGGCGAGAAACCGTAAAATTTTAGGAACTGCTTCGTCCTTTTATTCAAAAGTAAACTGTTCAATCTCAATGCTTTTGCTTTCCTTGATTGAAAATAACTTAACTTCAACCCGTTACATAATTTAATGTGAAATAATTCAAAAAAGTAACAAAAGTTTACGATCAAATGTTATTTTCAATCATTGATTTTTCGATTATGAAGCTTTGAAAGATTCCAAATTTTAACCAGAGCTTCAATGCTCTGGTTTATCATCCAAATATCAAACGATTCTCATTTTCAATTCTATTACCGAGGGTATTTACTACCTTGATGACATTTGGTTCAATAAAATGTGAAATAACGATAAAACGTAGAATTAGAGAGTATTTCTAGTATGCTTTACAAAAATATTTTCCATGCATATCTGTTTAGTAGAAAAGCATTCATGGCATTTCATTTAATTACTGAACTGAAAAGGAAATCAGAAAGGGAATTAAAAAAAGAAAATGTCAAAAACGAATTTATAAGGCTTTAATGATCATTAAATTTTTAAATTTAATTTAAATTTCCTCAAAAATCTTGTGAAATCTTTATAAAAACACTTGAAAACTTTTAAAACTCGTTAAAATTTCTTTAATTCCTTTAAATTTCCTCAGGGAACTTGCGAAATCTATTTAAACTTTATGAATGCTTTTAAATTCTTAAACATGCAAGTATTCAGAAATTTCTTGTTTATTTTTCCAAACATTTAAGCCCCTTAAAATAGTAAACAATTTTTTAGAAGCCATTGAGATACCCCTTAATGAAACATTTTTAAACTCAATGAAATGCCATTAAATCTCTATTGAAACTGGTATATGTCACGAAGTAAAAACACGCAATAAGCAAACGGTCAGAGGAGACAAAAGGGAGCAATCAGAAAAAAGTTATAAAAAAGACTCAACACGAAAATAATTTTGTATTACTATTAGATTAAACTCAACCCTAGAATTTCTAGAAACTGCATTTTTTATGAAAGAAATATCAAGCCCTCTATTGCGTCTAAGTACGTTCTTGATAAGCCGACTTCGCTCTATTCATCTGTCCCCATGTCTGAGCTTCTGAATCCACTCTTATCCTCCTTGTCTCCTCAATCCTTATGTTGCTTCAGCTTCGATGAGGGATCGTTATTAAACGCAGCAAGCTGAACAATACTCTCCAATTTCAAGAAACTTAATCTTTTGGATTATATAGTATTAATATTAAAGCTTAAAGTTAAATCTTGTAGTGCAAGGTGAATGGGATATGTTTGAATTGAGGAGAATTCCGGAAAATCCACGCAGATTAGGGAAGCGATTGTGTGACTGGGACGTCACCTGAGCATTGTTCGCAGGTAATATATGACCAGACATAATCTTCAAATTACGCACCCACAACGTGGCACTTCCGTCCATCCAATCGCTTGAACAACCCTTATTTAGGGATGTTACCTATGATAATAATTTCCTACATACTAGTTTATTAATAATTCCTATATGACCAGCAATTCCATTTCTCCTTAAACCGATTTTCCATTGATTTAGTGTCAACAGACAATTGGACAATTATCCCCGGTTTTATCTGTCCGGAAATATCTTTAATGAACATTTACATAATTATCCTGTCTGCAGTCAAGTATATTGGATATTCGTTAGTTTTAAAATGATGTTCCAAATAAATTTTCCCGATAAACATTTAAATTTGGACTGCTAGCGGATGTTTCAGTTCTGTGTATACATCTCAAATATGAAGGATGTATTATATAATTGAAATACACGAACTAACTGATAGACAATTAATAGATTATAAATATAGAAAGCTGAATATAAAATCTAGAATACTGACTACTTATTATGCAACTGCCTTTTCTCTGGAATCCATTATTAATCTTACAAACGACAGCAGCAGTTACTCGTATGCCAGAAACCTTTGCCAAGGATTCCAGCCTCTTTCTTGTAAGTAAAATCAGTGTATATGTGCGTGAGATAGAGTAGTTTGAATTAATTAAGTGTTCACAAGCCTCGAGCTAGAATAACAATTTAAACTTTTAGTTCAGGTACTCCTGACCCAAAATTTCATGACCTGAATATGATGTGCCAAAATGAAAACTAAAACGTTTCAGTTCAAATATCTCACATTTGGGACAAAAATAATAACTCGCTCATTGCTGAATCACAAGCTCGCATTGATTAAATATTTTATCGATAAAAATACACTCTTATTGAGTAAATATTTGTCAAGATAAGCTTATATTAAGCCAAATAATTATAATAATAATAACAGTGTTTGCAAACATCAAATATGATTTTTCTTTCGACAAAATAAGATTTTCAGCGATTTATTTTCCAGAGAGACTCGAATTTTCCAACTTCAACATATGTCGGTCAACAAGATCGTGAATATCTCATTATTCTCAAGATTTCGTTTCTTTTCATAAAAAAAATGTCTTTCCTCTCACGTTACCACCAAGTGGGATTTTCCAGACTTCACGTGTCTTTCCGAAGTCAAGATCTTATTTCAGAAGAGTGCTTAGAATGAGGCGACATTTTGTTTATTGCATGTCTTCCTAGCTCACATTTTGTATTTCACGTTTTCTTTGATGTTCTTTATCCTCTAAAAAGACAATCTTTTCCAAGCCAATTCCTATTGCTAGAAGACTTAATGTTCTCTTTAGTAATATATACAGCTACAAAAGAACATATTTCGTGATGTATCATAAATAACTTGCTGCAAATTAAACCATAGCATATATATTCAGTACTGTATTATGGACTGATAATTATTGGAGGAACCTCGAGAGGAGCATTTGCTTATATATACCTAGGTAAGGACCTGCTCTGCATGCTTGATTGACTGTCTATTGACATAATATATGTCATAGGTCCAGCACCTCTTCTCCTGTATATATATATATATATATAATTTATACATATACCCAAGTTTATACGTGCAACATATCAATGAATAGAGTAAGGTCATTAAAATATGCGCTCATTGATCTGTACTACTGCCCCCTCCACCCTCAATTGCAAAATTTCTCCCACGCCCCTCTTCGGCTTTATCTTACCTTACTCCCCCCTCTCCATCTTTATACATTCCACTTGAATTACCACTCTTCCTCTCTTAATCATAAACAACCCCCTCCTCTCCTTCTTCCCCTTCTCAAGACCATTACTCTTCCCTCTAAACTCTAAACCTCTTCTTACCCCTTAACCCCTGAATCGCAACCTCTCTTCCATGCCCCTCTTCCGGCTACCAACACCCAACGCCCCTTCTTCGAACATTGCACATAAACATTCCCCCCCCCTCCCCTTCTGTAGACAATTCGCCATCCCTTATGAACTTTACTCTTCTTTCAGCTGACAGTACACTGACCTATACTACTAGACCTCTCACTCCTTCTCTTCAAGTCATATTTTTTATTTTCCTTTCCTCTTCCACTCTATTCCCGCCCCTTCATCCCTCACTGACCTAATTAAATTTTCACCCTCCGCCTATCATCCCAAATCCATTTTTTTCCCTTGTTTAACCCCTCTCTCTGGTTAATTATACACTAACTCCCATAGAGGAAGGGAAAAGCCCCTTTCTCTAAATACCTCCTCCTTTTTCTACCCTCAACTCTCCTGAAAAATCGTAACCTACCCCCCTCGATTTTTCTTATATGACACCTCTATTATCCCTCCCCTGTCTAACCGCTCCGTCCTGACTAGCCATATATTAACCTGAGTTTTTCAATATAAACCCCCCTTCCCTTCTCATGGTGGGCAGGGTGAATAAGGATTCAAGGAGCCTAATTTTTTTAGGCCAACAAACCAATTTTCTTGAGCCAAACAAACAGTTTTGTTAGACCAACGAAAAGACACAATAAAAAATGTTATTGACTCAACAAAATTGTTTTGTTGGCTGTATAGCAACTTTTAGTTTAACAACTTCAATAACTAGTTTAACTTTTAGCTTACAACTTTTTTTAAAGCAAATTTTATACAGTCAAATTGTAGTTTAGAGATCAAAACAGTTTTCTTACTGCATATTAGAGAATCAAACATTTCTGAAAATATTTTACTTCTGATATCTCACCATAGTGACGCATAGTCCACCTAACGAGTCGAATGCTTTTTCTAGCAGATCTTTGAGAAAATTCTTGAAAATGATTGGAGCAAGTGACCGGAAGATAAGTTAACTGCAGGAGTCCGTAAGTCTGTATTTCGGTTCTGTCGCCTCGGGAAGGTGGAGGTAAGGAATAAGGATGGTTTCTTGAAGCTTCATCTCAGTCAGCACTAGAAGGAGGAGCAACTGCAATAGTGCCAGTGTGCAACTTGAGATCAACTTCAAGTGTGTACCTTTCATATAGATGTATATACATATATATACACCTACATACGGATAAATATCTACGTGTAGAAAGATGTATACATACATATATATATATATACACATGTGAACATATATAAGGGAAGATATGCAGGTATATGTCTAAAGTGTCTATAACGTCAAGGGTGGTAGTCCAACGTGTGTTGAGTACTTTGAAAGTGTTTGCGCATATCTTTGGATGTATTCGCCAATGTCTGGAGGGGATATCAAACCAAGCAGGACGAGAATACGGAGCAAGCAGAAGTAGTAACTTCAGAACTACGCGACTAGCGTTTACAACTACCAATTCTTGATTCCACATGGTGCTTCCGTTAAGCGAGGGTATGTGTGTTCAGCAGAGTCACGTTCCCTTCTGGCTAGAAGTACGCGTGAGGGCGGTTGTTGGGTGTTTAGTTCCTGAGACAACTAGAAAGGTTTCGGACGAGTCGTTACTGTAAAGGGATGAGTCTGTGGTCGACATTGCTCGAGTTTGGCAAACTACGTATTATTTAAACGTAGCTTAGGACATTCAGCTTTATCTTAAGACAGAACTTCTATTCTATTCGAATCAGAATCAATGTAGAGTATCATGTGATGAACTGAATTATTTGATCAGATACACAAATAAACTTCTCCACAGCACTTGTATTGGTTCAGTTCTAATTTGTATGAGCCCACTTCGATGTCTTCAGAGGTTTATTATGCACAGCTTTGCGAACATGTAGGATGTTCATTAAGAGGGTTGCGAACTTACTAGAGTAATTTCAGTTTGTAAGAGGTGTATCATGAAAATTGAGAAGAGGTACTTGGATAATAAATTAATTAAAGCTATTTTTGTATGTGAATAAAACTGAATTAAACTTATATGTAATTATAACACTTAAGAGGAACGAGTCTAAATATTTTTAGAGCAGTTTGTTTTAGTAGCTTGTAAAATAATATTTAGCTAGAGATTGCAGGCTCAAGTTTAAATTAACTATAATTTTTTTAATATTTGAATAAAATCTTATACTGAATCCTCAGGATTAACATTTTCATTCGTATAAAACGAGATATTTTTTAAAACACTCGTTTCTCTTATTGGGAATTCTTAATTGTGATTTAATTAGGCATGCTAATTAGCTTCCTCATTTCGAATCGCAGGGACATCTTCTGACTTTTTCAGGGAATTCACTAGAAAGTATAAAATCAATAACGTTGGGAATGCCATTCTGATGGTTTACCATTTGAAAGTACGAGAGGAGTGAGTCGGTAACATTCTAAAATCGATTTCATCCCTCAGGTCGGTAACGCACCAAATTTTTATCCACCCTGAAGCACAAAGTGTAGATTTCGTCAAACCTTTCACCGATAAGCACCTTTCTAATGATACAAGATAAAAGATAAAATTCTCTTATGATAAGTAACCGATATCAAATTATTATGAAAAAGAAAACTGTCCTCTCCACAAATGTTATTAATTTTACACTAATCGAAAATAGCAGTTAAATTTTCAAAACTGAAGAAGAATCAACAGAACAATAAATAATGAAACTCATTTCTATTCATCCTATTTTATTTCTATATTAATCCTGAATTATTCTTCGTCTTTAAATTTCAGGTCTAAAGATTATTCCGAGAAAACTTGTCGGCTCTAACGTAATCAGTCATGTATGAAATCAAAAAATGTTTAATTCCAAAATCAAAGGAAGAAAATTGAGATACAAGTCCATATGAGCCAGAACTTCGCGTTTTACATTTTTCATCCAGCAATTTAATTAATTTTGAAGCTCTTTTCTAGTTGCAGGTATGATTGAATCAGTTCTTTTCATTTTCGTGATCCCATGTACCTTCTGTAATCCAGCTGCAATAGCTTTGAGTATTTTATTGAAGGTGTGTGGTACACCTAGTCGCAAATGCTTCATTTTTCATTCGGTACGATGATACGCTTTTCGCACCTCCGCGATCCGATTCTAGATTAAAGAAACCTTAGAGAGAACTTGCCGATTCGTCGCAATGATTACATTTGCATTCGCGTACGTGGTTTCTCTATCATTCTACCAGCTGGAAAATGCTCTGCATATGGGATATATTTTCCTTTGCTTATTTAAATGTCAGATGGGTTCAAAGAGAAAGATTCTGGGAGATCATTTCAAGATCAATAAGACTGATAAAAATTGCTGCACTCCACAATCTTTCAAGATCAAACAGAAAGCAGAATAAATAGAGGAAAAAATTCTCATCTTGAATAAATCTTGGAAAAATGAGAATTTTATAATAATAACAAAATTAATACCTTTTAATACAGTTTAATGGACTTGACGTATTGCAATATTTATATATATATATATATATATATATAT